>CM055280.1:14511696-14535646 GCA_029237695.1 Conchocele bisecta | reverse complement strand
TGCTGTAGAATCCACATATAATATACTGACACTCTCATAGGCAGCCAGGTGATCATCGTTACAGACGTCAATCTATGCTTACATATATTATGTCATCAATCGAGAATCAGAGACAATGAGTATTAAAGAATGAAGACTGACACGTATGCAGGTGCTTGTTGTTTGTGTATGTGAACAACAAACACGGGCCAATTTCGCCAACTTGATCATACCTATTCCTGACATTTTCTTGAAATCCGTTTCCAAGTATTTGGGGAACTACTATCTGTTCCACGTTTTTCTGCCGACGATCTTTTGACTATTAAACACGTTAAATCTAAAATAAATATTTAAATGTAAGTACTTTTTCATCAATAACAAAAAAGTAACCCTCCCCAAAAACAAATGTATTCGATGAATATTGATTGTATTGCTAAAACACATTGTAACATGGGGCAAGGAGCTAGAGGACGTGCAGGAGCAGTCGAGAAATTAAAACAATTGGAAATTGACTCTGAAACCTGTCAAAACAGCTTGGAAATGACGTAACTAAGAAAGCAAAAGTTACATTTTGAAAATCGTTCAGCAAATTTCCAAATTATTTTTGCAAACTCTATTTTCACCCCTATGTTAAATTCCCATAGGAAATACTTTTTCCGCAAAACAATCAATATTTAACGGAATTTCATCAAATCATTATTTTTGGGGAGGATGACGTTTTTGTTGTTGATGAACAAAATACTTACATTTAAATAGTTTTAGGATTTAATGTGTTTAATAACCAAAAGTTCGTCTGCAGCAAAACGTCGAGCAGACAGTAGCTGGAAAGATCAGCAAACGACGGACAGTCACGGATTCTACACACTGTTCCGCATTTCGCGGATAGCTTGACAAATAAGAAATCTATATTAAAACCAATACTCGAGTCGATGCGAAATTGGCCTGTTTTTATTGTTCATCAATAAAGCAACGCGCACCTGCAGTCGTGTCGATTTCCCTCTGTGTGTATTCACCATCAATTGAAGCCGTCAGTGGACGACCCTTTGAGTTAGCCCCCTTCGTCCACTGACCTCTTCAATTGCGTTGTTATTGAAACAACGGAAGGCCCTCTGTTCCAGTGAAAGGTGGTTACGGCAGTGTTATGGAATGTCATTCATTGGATGACATGCCAGGACTGCGATAGACATACATGTACATGCTGAGATTATCCAATCACTTGTAAAATGCAAAACAACTCGCGTCACTACTGAAGCATACAAACGGCGAGATGCTCATTTTGTGTCGGTATTGAAACATATATACTGTTCACAGTTTTATTTGAATTGTCTACGACTGTTTTTATTTTGAAATAACATATGTTTCGCAATGGATGCTTTGGTTGTTGCAATGTTAGTCTAAACCATTTTAGCTTTGTATGTAATTAGTGTCCTCATTTTGGATGAAATAGCGTACACTGACTTGCATAAATGTGATTGCGTTTGGAAACTGATTGCATAATAGTTAACATGTACAGATATATCAACGAGTGAATCACGTGACATGTATAACTAAGCCACGTGACATGTCCATCTCGCAGTCGTATTGTCTGATCCTTCTATGATGCGTTATGACGATTGTCTTACGCTGAGAGTTAGGAACTCACAATAGACATGCAAATTCATATCATACAGCAACCGATACGCAGACATTTATAACTAAATCTGATTTTCATCAATCGTTTGAATGGATCTAAAACACCAAGTGTATCGATTAAATAAATATACAGCGCTGCATGTATCTCTCGCAGTAAATAACAAATGCATAATTATATTAATATCGACAGTTACGTGGCATTTTATTAGTATATATACGTGTTGATTTCGAAGAAATTGTGGAAATATGTTCACCACTAGTTCTGTTAATCGCGACCAACACTTGTTGATATATCAATGTCTTACATTGTATGTGTTAGTAGGCGGCCATATGCTGAGTACCCGGTGTATGATATTCATTACATGTGGCTCCGGCTCTGGTAGTATCTCACGTGCCCACCACACCACCGCCTGCGCTAATCTTGCCAAATGTTGTCTCTCTTTTTTATTTACAAATATTGCGCTTGAAATCAAGCAGCTTGACAGGCTGAGCCTGTTCTGTGATACAGCTCAGGCTCAGACTATCAAACTGCTTTATTGAGAGTCGCGATTGGCAATACATGTTTACAATATTAACACAGGCAGTTGTGTGCATTTAGTAAATCAGAACTTGAATCAAGCTATATTTACAAATGCAATGCTGAATTTAGTCAACCATACGTCAATGCACATGCATATCACGGTCATACCATCTTATGTCGGAGTGCATATTAAAAGTTGTGTTCATACCGGATCACATATGACAGTAAAATTCGAAAATGTAGTAACCTAGATGTATAATTATGCATCGTTTTGGTTGTAGTGATTTGTAAAATGCAAAATGAATAAATACATACGAGACACGCCATGTGAATGTGTACCTAAAAACATGTGTGATATCTCATGAAATATATTTACACAAGTTACACAAGTTACGATATGTTCCGTAGATGACGTGGAAAGTTGACGAAGTTTCGTAGCAAATGCGGAATTCTATCCCACATTTGCTATGAACATTTCGTCAACTTTCGACGTCATTTACAGATAATGTCACAGTTTCTGTAAATATATTTCATGTAAAATCGCAGATGTTCTTAGGTACAAATGTACATGGTGTGTCTTCTATGAGACAAGCCGTGTGTTTTTGTATCGGAGAAGATGTGCCATATTTCATGAAACATATTTAAAAAAATACGATATATTACGTAATTGATGTGCAATGTGGACTACATTTTTAGAGCAAATGCGGAATTGAATTCCTCATTCGTTTTGATAATTTCGTCAACATTCGCCTTTATTTACAGAAAATATCACGGTTTCTGTAAACATTTTTCATAAAAAATCGCACATAGGTACAAAACCACGTGACTTGTCAAACATATGTATATGCATACGGCTGATAATGAATGTACGCTGCACGATGGTCATGCAGTGACAGAGTCGTAGTTTATCTGAGTTTATTATGGAGGTGTACATTGTACATTGTTTGTAATGTGACAAAAATGCTAATTGTTTTCGATATTATATTTTGAATTAATTGTCGAATACCGGTATGTAAGGGCAACTGGATAGAAACACACGTGCGTATTCGCCGGCCGCCTAGTGTACTCTTAAACAGTTATGTTGTTTTAAATTTATAATCCAATTGTTATTGTTGTTTTATTATACTATATTCACGTTTAATTGATATGATGCCAAGATGAACTTGAGTTATGCATTTAAACACTACGTGTTGCAGTTCATATTTCCGCTTATGCATATCATCATACAAGTACAGCCCGTGTTGTTCCTTGTTCAACAAACGAACGACTACCTATCGTTTACACATAGTTTTGACACCGTCTTCATATTGTAATTAGAAACGACAGGCGTTTAAATAATCCAAAGATGGGTATGTAAACGAATTTGTTTTGACATCACAACACTACTAGTTAAAAATGCATTGGCACAGTCTATATATTTACTTTTTATCCGCTATGTAGAACCTGTTTTCGTAGGAGACATATGTACCAAGTTGCAAAGACAGGGCACTGCATTTAGTTACGTGGAGTCTCTAGGCGTTTGATGTATTGTTTACAGTTGTATTTGTTTGATGCATGGTACATGTAATTAAACATGTACCATGCATCAAACTGATCCATGTGAATGACGAATTACTGTGAGTAATAAATGTTTATATAGTATCACTGTCTTCTGTTATGTTTATGAAATGTTTAGGAGCTTACTCTAGTTCTGTTCTATTTATAGAGATCCGGTCCAACTGTAGATACACCACCGCCTGCGCTAATCTTGTCGATATCTTTCATTTTCTTTATTTCAAAATACTCGAATATTGTACAAGCTCAGGCAATCAAATTGTTTGATGGCAAATATTCCCAACACTACAGGCCAAGCTCAGCCAATTAAACTGATTGGTTGCGAGTTGAGATTGAAAATATATGTTAAGATATCTGGGCAAAATTACCGCGGGCGATTGTGTATCAAACGGGTGATCGACCGCACAGACGGACAACCGTGCTCTAAGTGAGTTATCCCACCCTCAGGTCCGTTCATGTCATGATTAGTTTAAAATACGTGTAAAGGGAGACTACTCAGTATTACGTGTGATGAAGGAAATCAAAGTACTGAAATATGTTATCTCCACAAAAGTGATCACTTGCGGAACTAGAGACTGAACGTTGCATATTTTCTCAATCATCATCCAGAGGCAAATGTACTATGATGGTGCAAACCCAGTCCCATGGCATACGTTTTCTCTAGAATAAATTACTGTTTGAAACTCCCAGAAAAAATGTAGGAAAGTGGCGGCTAACTGGTCACTGCTACCTAATTGTGAGAACTAAAGATAGCTGCTGTAATCATACGCACGAAATGTCTTGATTCGTATTTTCCAGAATGTAACTGATCAACTGAGCACAAAACTGTGAAAACTATAGAGAATATTATTTATCAGGTAACCTGCCCTGTATTGACCGAATATGTACTAACTGATAACATAGTGTTGTATCAGGCATTGACATGATATAAACATCCGGGTTACAACGAAGTGAAAACTGACGTTCCATTGGTCGGATGGCGTCACGTGACGTTACCGAATGACATCAGTGTAATGACGAAACGTAAACAAGTCCGCGTTCTGTCCATAGCTAACGACGTCATCTGTGGTAATTTTCGAGCATAAAACGTTACCTGATAAATAGAATACCAGGCTAGTGTATTTTGATATCAACTTTATCAGGCTCGGCAAGCCTCGGAATTCCTACGCGTTTCCTAGCCTTGCCTGATAAACTTGATATCAAAGGACACTAGCCTGGTATTCCCTATATGTAGAGTTTTAGATACAAAGCAAGAGATAACAAAACGCCATAGGATAAGTTGGCACTGGTCGTACTCGCCATTTAGGCGTATCACGTCAATATGGCTGCCTCATAGAAATTTGCGTGATATAATATGCTATATCAAGGGAGATAACACATACCAAGAACTATACAAGTGTAAAGGTAGAAAAATATGTATTCATTTATTACGGTCGTGATTGGAGAAAAAGTGCTTGTGGGTTTTGCGACTAGTGTAGATCCTTCATGAGCCTAACAACCATTATAGTTGCATAGTGTCCTATTTGATCAGGAGCTACACTGAGCTCAAATCCCATCAGCCCCATTTCACAGCCACATGCATGTATTATGACACGATGCAAATCAGCTACAAAAAAATATATATCATACAAACAAGGGCAAATTCCCTCACTGGCAGCCTTTGTAATAATAACAAAAAACAAAGTGAACATAATTCCTCAGTGACCTTGACCTTGGGCTGTCGGACGTGGGTCGGATGCATTACAAAGCAACATCACATTGTGGCAAAATACTATCAAATTCGGTGAAGAGGTACAGTAAAGGCGTTACTAACGTACGCACGCACGTCCGCACGTACGTACGTACGCACGTACATGTACCAACGTTATATCCATCTTGGCTATCGGTGAGGGGATAATGAATGTATATTAAGTGTTACAAATGTGGAGTTGACATATATCGGAAGACATTTCTGTGATCAAATATACAATGTATTTCTTATGACAAATATTTACACCAGGCCTGCGTTAAACTTGCCACTATTTATCAATGTCTTTACTTAGAAATACTTCAACATTGCGCTTGAACAGAACCAGCTTGATTGGCTGAGCCTGAGCTGTGATACAGCTCAGGATCAGCCAATCAAACTGTTTGATTGCGCGTTGGGATTGCCAATAGGTGTTTGGAAACGTTGATGATTCGGGCAAGATTAACGCAGCTGGTAGTGAACAATTATTATATACAATATAGGACACTTCAGGTGAAAAAACTTCTATATCGACTAAAAATTGTGGTTTCAAATTGAGCGCAACATTACGGGCGGGAATCGACATGTGCGCATGCGCAGCTCTGCGCTTTTGGATATGTGACCACAGACGTATGAAAGAATAAACCTGCAAATGAGCGTGAAAACAATATAAATGATTATAGGCTTTGAAAATGAATCGCAACTACGCAACCAACTTGCACTATTATATAGAAGTGTCCAAACGCTTTCTGACCAACCCTCATTCATTTAACTTCGGCATTTTAGCTTTTGAATCCTGATTTGTCGTTTTATCACCACATAATTATTAACAAAGATACTTGCGTGATTACATGATGATATATTGGGAGACGTCAAATTCAATTATGATACATAGCACATTCTGATATAGGACACATTGAGAGTGGGTGTAAACAAACTTATCCCGTCAACACAGTGCGTATGTGCCGTAAAACATGGTGGCGTGAAACATTTTTGATATCACGGCACTAACTTACTATTCTCTATATATCACGTGCTAGTGTATTTTGATACTCGTATCAAGTCTATCAGGGACGGCTATCAAACGGTAGGAATTTCTTAGCGAGTCTACTGTCTGTTCCACGTGTTTGTGCCGAGGAACTTTTGGCTATTAAACACATTAAATCTCAAACATATTTAAATGTAAGTAGTTTTTCATCAATAACAAAAATATCACCCTCCCGTTTGATTTTTATTTGATGAAATTCCAAATCAAATTAACTTGGGGGCTAAAAACAGATTATTTTTGTTTAATATTTGTTTAATTGTGGACCGATATTCAAAATCTAACTTGTTTTCTTAATTACATCATTTCCAAGCGATCTAGCCAGATTTCGGAGTCAATTTCTAAATTTGTTATAAAATCAATATTTGATGGAATTTCATGAAACAAACAAATTTGGGGATGGTGACTTTTTTGTTATTGATGAACAACTACTTACATATAAATATTGATATGTGTTTAATAGCCAAATGTTCGTCGGCAAAAAAACGTGGAACAGACAGTAGGAATTCCTATGCGTTTCCTAGACTGATAAACTTGACATCACAAGACGGGTATTCTGTTTCACTGCATGTAAGCATATCGCCACAATGTGAGTTTCTACTCGTTCGTTGTTCCGAGATTCGAATACCACGGCAACGATTTTAATATCAACTTGAATATGAGTATTACAAAATCATATGTCCACATGTGTCCACGCAAGAGAAATAGGGTGTATGTGTTATGCGACCAGTGCAGATCCAGATCAGCCTGTGCATTCGCACAGTCGGATCAGGATATGCACTGTTCGCCATTCAAGCAGATACCCGCCATGCATATAACAAGCAATAAAGCAATACAGACCGTCATCAGGGCTACATTAGTATGCTATAATGATCAGGAGCTACACTGATCACAAATCCCATAAGCCCTGTTTGTCCAGTCACAGTCACGGATTTGTTCCCGGTTCCACAAACGAACGACTGCCTATCGTTGACTGATAGTTTTTATAATTAGAAAACGATATTTTCGTTGGCTTAAACGAGACACGTTTAAACCAACGAAAACAACATTTTCTAAAATTTTGAAACGACGAATACAATTTCAAAACGATGCGTTGAAAGAAACGACAGGCTGTTGAAAGTTAGGCAACGAAAATATCGTTTTCACCAACAAAATGAAACTACATGTACATGTAAATGGCCGCGCTCCGCATATCGCGCCCGCCGACGCTTTGATAGTATACCGAAATTCTTTAACCAAAAATGTTAACATCGGACGCATATACGTACGACGTACGTACGTACGCCAATGTGCCGACTATATCGCGCTGTCAGCAAGCGGGCACGACAAAAACGATAATCGTTTCGATGCATATCGTTGTCGAAAACGATCGTTTTCACTGCGTTTTTCATTGATTTTCGTTTGTCACCATTTGGGAACCTTCGACAAATAGTTTACGTATGGCAGCAAATGTCGAATATTCGCTTTAGTCCGCAACTATGGAACGACAGAATAATATCAAACGCTAACTCGTTTCATATTCCGTGCAAAATAGTTCCATACACTACCACCTGCGCTAATCCTGCCAATAATTGAAAACAAATTTACATGATAATACTTGAATATTGTGCTTGAAGTCAAACAGCTTGATTGGCTGAGCCTGCGCTGTGTCACAGCGCAGGCTCAGCCAACCAAACTACTTGATCGCGAGTTGACATTGCAAATATATGTTCAGAAAAGAAGATAGCCTTGGCAAGATTAACGCAGGCGGTTGTGTATGTAAAACAACAAATATATTGACAGTGTCTACAAATGAAAGAACTACAGCGGTTTAAAAGAGACATGCGCAACTTTTCTATCTCGTTCTCACTCTTTAACGCGATATAGCATCTCGCGATATCATGATTTATGTATCTCGTTGCCACAGAATAGCATCTCGATCCCATGACATAGCATCTTATTCACGACATAGAATCTCGTTGCAATGAGTTAGCAGTCTCGTTCCCTCGACATATAATCTCGTTCACACGAGATACATGTATAATCTCATTCCCACGAGGTAGAATCTCGTTCCCCAGAAATAATCAGCCAATAGAATAACAGATATTACTCCACCATCTTAAATGACAATGGTGCTACCTTTTGATTGGGTGACAATGTTGCGGGAATGAGATAGCTAACTCGTGGTAACAGGATCCTATCTCGTGGGAACGAGATTATTTGTCGTGAGAACGAGATAGCTAACTCGTGGTAATGAGATCCTATTTTGTGGGAACTAGATGAGAAGATGCGGATGTCCCTCTTAAGCTGCCGTACATAACTGCATAAATATGTACATGTGCATGTATATTTCTCACAACTGGTAATTTTCCACACTGAATAGTGTCATCTTAAAGGTATATTAAATATTAAATAAGTATATAAGTGTGTCACTATTCCACCAGTTCTAACAATTACAATTTCCCGCTATACAGATATAATCATTTAGTAATATTTATTTTACTAATAGTGACGCGGGGTGGTATCAGGCTATTTTCACAGGCAAATTAGGCACGATATTTTTAATTATTTATGCTAATTAAATGCGGTTATCGCCCCTGGTATCAGTGTGGAAATTTACGTTTGATATGAAATGTATAATAATGCCAATCAATACGTGGGGTAATGGTGATTGAATGTTCAGTTTGTCAGAAAATGTCATATCTACAGAATATACAAAACTATCTGTATCCCTATATTATAACCTACTGAGTGGGCATGTACCTTTAAAAGCACTTGGTTCTAATCATAGAAAGCGATGAAACCGATTAGGAAAACATAGTTACTTGTAGATTTGTATCGTATTTCTGAACCCAAGTGTACCTGGGGTTAAAATGAGGATTGGTTGCAAACTCTAGTTATTTTTCAGCATTCTAAGCATGTTTTGCAATTAATGGTTACGCATTTATTTTATTTATTTAAATTAATTTAACTAAGTGTAGTGTCAATAATGGAAATGGCTTAATAAAGGTGGTAAAGTATGTTCATTTTACAGCAGAGAACTAAATCGAAATTACACCTTTTTCCTTACTGGTACATGTACATGAATAGTGAACATGACAAAGTATGCAAAACCAAATTATCTCCTTTTTATCACAGTTTCTGATAGTAGGTTCATGTACTTGAATGCAACGCATATTTGTTTGGAAATTATTGGCATGTTTATACATTTTATATCAGACTTACATTTCCACCGGGTATGGAAGGTGTTCGAGCCAATTCCCACCCTTAAATGTAAGCCGAATCTAATCGAATTGTTTGGAAATTTCATGCAAACAATGGTGCCGTTGATTGATAACGTCATTTTCTGTGCACGAAGCGAAAAATCACATACATTTATTGCACAGTTGTATCAGATACATCATTTGAGACAAAGCGCTTTTCGAGAAATTGTAAGGCCTATATTCCTGGGGGCCGTTTTACTAAGCTTCGTACAACTAACATGTTCGTAAGTGCAAAATTATGATAGTCTGTAAATTTCACATTAACTATGTTTTCTTGTAAATAATTAATTGATTTACATTTATTGAGCATAGGCTGCTGCATGCAGCTTATGCTCAATACATGTAATTAAATTAATTGAAATTTCCAGACGATCATATATTGGCACTTACGAACATTTAATTCGTACGAAGTTTAGTGAAACGGCACCCAGATTCCCGAACATCGTGTTATATTATATATCAGCCATCATACAAGACACAACATCTTTAAATGAATATTTACGGCATATATTCCGGATTGCCGAACATCGTGTTATATTATAGATCAGCCATCATCCAAGACACAACGCATTTAAGAGAATATCTAAGGCTATATCCATGCGATGCGAACTGCCAATTCCTGCCATTTCTCGAGTCTCCGCCGCCAGTATTATCGTACCGAATATCGTCAAATCTGGACCCGGCATTGCTTGTGGTGTTAGTATACCCGCCGGTCGATCGATTGTCCGTGGCCGTGTTGCTAGAGGTTAGAAAACACCAAAATGGTTTCACTATACAGGGGCCCGTTTCACTAAAGTTCGTACGACTAAAATGTTCGTAAGTGCAAATTTAGGATCGTCTGACTATTTTAATTGAGCACAGGCTGCTGCTCAATAAATGTAAATCTTATAGTTGTTTGCAAGAAAACATTGTTAATGTGAAATTTACAGACTATCATAATGTTGTACTTACGAACATTTTAGTCGTACGAAGTTTAGTGAAACGGGTCCCAGTCATGTACATGTATTTATCCTGTCAACACAGTGCGTATGTGCCGTGAAACACGGTGCTGTGAAACATTTTTGATACGACCTAATCAATACGACCTAATCACCGCGTATGAATATATGCGTTGACTGGGGTTACTTTTTGCATTTTAAAGCCATTTGTAGGTGTTAACGGGATAAATAGAATAGTACATGTAGGTTAGTGCCGTGAATGGGAAAAATATCTGGCGCGGCTCGGAAACAGGATGTGCTCGGCAGAGCCTAGCCCATCCCGTTTCCTAAGCCTTGCCAGATATTTTTTTCCCATTCACGGCACTAACCTACTATTCTCTATCACTTAACCATTTCAACCCTGGATGTCCTACATTAGATTGTTTTTGCACTGTTCCAGTAATTAGAAAATTGATTTTTTAGAGGTGAATAATAGTGGCAAACACTGTATATCCAGATGAGACGGCTCGTTACGAGCCGTCTCATCTGGATCTACAGTGTTTGCACGTGCTGTCTTTCTGGCTTCTAGTGTTGAAAGGCTTTAGAATGTGGTCCCATTGCTAAGGTACAATATTTCCTTATAGGAATTAAATAAATGTACAATTGTGAAACCAGTTTTAAAGGTACATTCCCACGCAGTATGCACAAAATGTTCTATATATCAGAGATACATGTATCAACTGAGACATTTTCTTGCAAAATAAACATTAATTCACCATTACCCCACGTATTGATTGGCATTATTATATATTTTATATCGGACGTGAATTTCCACACTGATATCAGGGGCGATAACCGTGTTGCCTTATAATGTTAACGGACATTACTATTTATTCTCTGTATTTATTTGTTGATGTGCAATGATCTTACTTTATAATCTGTCGAACATATTATTTGTTCAGTTGACACATTTAATTTGTATGAATAATTAAAAAAGATCACGCCTCATTCGCATATGAACATATCCTGATACCACCGCGCGTCACTATCAGTAAAATAAATATTACTAAATGATTTTTACGTATAGCGGGCACTCGTAATGTTTAACTGGTGGAATAGTGACACAATTATAAACTTAATTCCTATAAAGAATATGTTGTGCCTACTGAATGGACATGTACCTTTAACAATTACCCGCTATACAGATATAATAACTACTGTCTGTTTCACGAAACCTGCCCAAATGTTACGGCCATATAAACATGATAAAGAATGCAAAAACAAGATTTTTTTCGACAATATTAAATTTTATCAAAATTTAACAATGAGCCTTCTTTTATTTCGTGAAATTTGGTAAAATATTTATTTGTCTATGGGAATTTAACATGGAGGAGAGCTGGAGAAGCTATGGGAGGAGATAAAAAACGCAAAATGTTGGAATTTGACTCTGAAATATGGCTAGATAGCTTGGAAATGATCTAACTAAGAAAACAAAAGTTAGATTTTGAAAATCGGTCCAGTATTTATGAAATTCGAAAAATGTCCCCATGTTAAATCCCCATAGACATCTTCACTCTGCGAAGATGTCTATGGGGATTTAACATGGGGAACATTTTTCTTCGCATTAAAATCAATATTTTACCAAATTACACGAAATATAAAGAAGGGTCATTCTTAAATTTTGCTTTAATTTAATATTATCGAAAAAAATATTGTTTTTGCATTGCTTATATAGCCGTAAAATGTGGGCAGCTTTCGTGAAACAGACAGTAAGCAATAATTAGATACGCACGTCTGTATCAGACGCTTTGATATGCAAATGAGGCAGGACTTTTTAAATTGCATCACTTAAATAAAACAGAATACTCCATAGACAGTATTCCATGTTTTATTTAGTGGTATCTGGGCATTTCAAAGTCTATTTTTAGATCTCATAAATTCCAGGCTATATTTAGATTTACAGATCATGTGACTCAGGTCTGGTCCTGTTAGGTAGGTCACATGATCAGATAGTGCCACATGATCAGTCACCTGATCAATGCAGCATCCCAAGATGCATCAATTGTCAACTTCCTTTTCCTGTATGAATGCTTTGCTGAATAAGCCGGGGAAAGTACTCTTAAATCAAAATATATCTGTACTTAAATTAAAAAATATCTCAAAAAGAAAAATGCCTGGCAGGGGAAAGCCCAGAAGAGATGCTAAGCAAGTGAAAAGGGGGAGGCAGGACAGTCACAAGCCTGGAAAAAAGCAGAAATTGGTGGTAGGAGATGATCACCTGGAGACGGTAAATCTGAGTCCGAGTAATAGCTCGGACTCGGAAGGTGATATAGCGGTAGATGGTGGTAGCTTCGGCAAGCCTGAGGGCAATTCAGAAATGTATCTATGGAATGCGCAAATATTCCCGCTAATACTGATCCACTTCATTGTGCCGGTGATGAGCTGTCCGCACATATCCCAGAACACATCAAGCAAAACATTGGGGACCATAATTACACAAATCTGTCCGTCCTTCTTAAAGGTTCAATTGAATTAGCCTCGGACACAACAAGTATTCTGCAGGTGAACCAAAGTGGTGGTATTGAGATGCGCCCCAAGACAGCAAATCGGTCTGTCCAAAATATTACAGAATGGACCGACGCATTCATAATATTCTCTTCAATCTACCTGTATAAACATCCAGACAAAAACCTAGAAATATTGAAATATATGTCCGTAATTAGGGAGGCGGCTACCAGGTTCCCTACATCTGCATGGAAATCCTATGATTAACAGTTTCGCATAAGACAAGCTAATGCATCCACTCGCCAATCATGGGCATCATTAAATAGTGAACTGTGGTTAAGAGTGATGCAGCTTCTACCCAGCACGAGGAGCAAGGCGGGGGAAGTTCTTCAGGCAATAAACATGTCCACACTCAAGGTAAACATGTACATATATATAAATTGGCTCAAACACCCATCATAATTTATAAACTAGAACATGAACTGCAATTCTATGACAAGGATGAAGCACAAATTATTCAGAATGGATTTAGACAAGGGTTTCCTTTAAATTATGTCGGCCCAAGGGTTCAATCGACTTAAAAAAACACTTAAATCAGCTTCCTCTAACCGAGAAATTACTCAACAGAAGATTGACAAAGAGGTTGAAGAGGACAGAGTCGGAGGTCCTTGTTCATACCAACCAATGCCAACGCTTCGTGTCTCACCCCTCGGTCTAGTTGAAAAAAAACAATCTTGCGATTTTCGCCTTATTCATCATTTATCATATCCTGCCGACAATTCAGTTAATGATTATATAGACCCAAAGTTGTGCTATGTAAAATATACTAGTTTTAACGAGGCAGTTTCCATGTTTCAAAAACTTGATAAGAATGCAAATTTGGGAAAGTCAGACATTAAGAGCGCATTCCGTCTTATTTCAGTCTCGCCTCATGATTTTGATCAGCTAGGATTTTGTTTAGATGGAAAGTTCTATTTTGATAAATGCCTGCCATTTGGCTGTTCCATTAGCTGCGCAACATTTGAAACATTTTCAACTTTCTTGGAATTTGCAGTACGACGGCGCTCAGCTGTTGGAAGTTTACTGCATTATCTGGATGATTTTCTGTTTGGGGGTCCCGTAGGTACAAATGACTGCCAGGTTATAATGGCCAATTTCGCGGAATGCATGTCCGATCTTGGTGTCCCTATTGCTGAGGGCAAAACAGAGGGTCCAACAACAGTAATTTGTTTTTTAGGACTGGAACTGGACTCAAATGAAATGGTGGTGCGAATTCCAATGACAAAAGTCACTGAAATTATTGACAAAATTCAAACAGTCATGCAGAAAGAAAAGGTGACATTGAAAGCGATGCAATCATTGATTGGCGTCTTGAACTTTGCGAGTAGAGCCATTATACCGGGTAGACCCTTTTGTAGAAGACTAATCAACTCTATTTGTGGCCTGACAAAAGCACACCACCATATGAGAGTAACAGCGAATGTTGAAAAGGACCTCAAAATGTTGCTTTCATTTTTCAAACATTTCAATGGCGTATCAATGTTCCATGATATATTTTGGGTCTCGAATGCCGATGTGGAGTTGTTCTCAGACAGCGATACAAGTTCAGGATTCGGTCTATACTTTGCCGGCAAGTGGTAATGTGCCCCATGGCCAGCTGACTGGGTAGAAAACGGATTAACAATTGATATCACATTGTTGTAACTATTCTCCATATTAGTGGCATTATACCTTTGGGGTGAAGACTTACGGAACAAACGGATCCTCTTTCATTGTGACAATGCAGCAGTAGTGTATGCAGTAAATTCCATGACGTCAAAGTCAGACAATGTTATGACCTTGTTAAAGGCAATCACATTGAAATGTTTGAGATTGAATGTAGTTGCCAGGTCAGAGCATATACCAGGCATTAGTAATGTAATTACGGATAGTTTATCTCGATTTCAGATGGATCGCTTCAGGCAACATGCACCCCATGCCCGAAAAGACCCAGACGAGATACCGAACCACCTATAGCAAATATTCAGTCTAGATCGCTAGATCCCCCATCATATTGCGACAAAGCCATGATTGCATTCCCGCACTAATACCATGGTCATATCACACACCTAGTCTGTTAATATAAACTACGTATGAGTTTCTCTTTCCAATCATGGATTGTCTTTATATTTACACAGGCATTCCTGAATCTTTCTCCCATTCTGTGACACATCTACGACCCTACTCATGTTCAGCTCTCTCATCAACACAAATATTGTTTGTTTACTATATTTTCAGACATTTGGGTGATTGGTGATTCAATTGTAAAGAGAACAGAGGCCTATGCATCAAAATCAGGCCAACATAATCTAGGACAAGATGGCGAAAAAACATTATGGAAGGGAAAATCTGGAATGAAATGGGGTCAACTTCTATCAACAGTCCAATATCTAATGATATCGAGAGCGACGCCCAATCTCATAATACTGAATCTTGGGGGCAATGACATTGACAATGTGTTGCAAATGGAACTGATTACGGCTATTAATCAAGATTCGGTATATTTACAATCAGTTTATCCAACAACTATTTAGTGTGGTGCGACATTCTTCCCAGACTGTCTTGGAGAAACAATCAAGATCCTGGGGGCAATACAAAGAAGTTAAATTTAAAACGGAAACGGATAAACAGAGGCGCCAGAGAAATTATAAGAACATTTGACCTTGGCCGCATAATTAGCCCCCACATTTTTGCCCACATGACAGAACTTTGTCATGCAGATGGGGTTAATTTGTCGGAATTTGGCAATCTCACATATTTACAAACACTGAAAACATATATCAGACAATTTTCGCGGGACATTAATGCCAACTAAATTTCAGCTAGAATTTGGGGGAAAATATATTATATATATTTCTGTGGCGGAAATTCTAGGATATTTTAGCCTGCTGGAGGTCGATGACATGTTTCATAGTACTGAGTAGTGCACAATGGCTGAACAATTCCAGTTAGAGGGCACACCATGACTGGGAAGCTTTACGCTTGGTGCACTTCTTAGTTCTACGGTTGCAAGGTTGCGGTTGCATTAGGAGGTTGGGTGTTTTGTCCTTCCGCATGAAGTCATATTATTTATTGTATGGGTCCATAACAACGGTGCGCATCACCTGCATAGCCTCCTAATATATTTTAATCTTCAAGTTACTGTACAGGCCGTGAACATGGTTGCTTTACTTGGTTGCTTTTCATGGTTGCAAATAATTGGTTGCAAATGATTGTTTGCATTGATGCTCGCGACTTCCGAAGGCTACATTTTCCATATGTATGTTCCGCTTTGCGGCCAAACCAGTCCACTCATTTATTAAAGTAACAAAGGTATAAATATTAAGGTGACACTGGCTATTCTGTGTTTCATTAAATATACCATCTTAAAATAAAGAGAGATAATGAATAGCTGTTTTCGTTAACGTCTCACAAATGTAAGGAAACACGTTTATAGACGCCCATGATGTCAAGAGTGGCAATTCACTTTTGATATAAAAGTATAATAATGCAAATTAACACGTCCAATAATATGAAATGAATGTTTACTTTGCTCGAAAATGGTCATATCTACAGAATACACCAAGTTACAGTTCCGCTGGCCTCTTTCATCCGGATTACACTGTACATGTCCCGATATTTCCATGTTGTCACAGCTGTCAGACGGAGATAGTTTTTGCCTCGGTTCTCAACACACAACTTATAATCTGGTGTGTTTTGCTGACATTTACTTTTTTAAAATAACTATGTTACATTATCTAAATGGAAATACTTGTCACACATACGTTAACTGGTTCACGACATGTTTGAAGTGAATACACTATTGACCCGTTCACGTTTAGTACCATTGGCCGACACCCACATATTCTGCTTATCCTATTGAATATGTAAAATATGATGTATAACATTGATTGCTGAATGTAATATTTCGTTCAGCAAACAATTAGTTTCATTGAGTTATTCCGTTTTTATGTTCAATTAGCTACCAAAAAAACATTGGTAAACACTAGGCTTGGTCCTAAGACAAAATTTGACGTAAAATGGAATTAAATTCCTCAGGTGGGGATTCATATGTACCAATGTGTACTGTAGAATAGCGAATCAGAACTTATTCACACTTTATCTGTTGATTAAACTACATTTTCTATACGTATTTCACATAAACGAATGTCAGTATTATGAAATGAACATATTTCAATACGGTAACCTCTTAACTCTGTTATATATTTACAGTTTAATGTAGATTGCATTGGAAAGGCAATATTTATTTGTCTAGTCCTACTAAAATGACAAAATGTATTTCAGAACTACAAGTTTTTTTTTTACAATACTGACATTTCTTTCAATTGAAAAATACAGAAAACATGTCACAATAAACAGCTACATTATGAATGAGATGTGATTCCATACTCGGCAAGGGAAACCTATGGAGGGACACCGTAACTCTGGGTACGAACGATACAAGAGTATTCCGCAGAGATACTTCCTGCAAATAAATGTATGTATACAAGTGTGGATATACTGTCATCATTATTTTTGACTTTCTTGTTACTTCGGAGTTGAATTTGGTTATTCCCATTATAAAAGGAGTATGATTAGTAATAATTATAATTAACTTTAGGCTAATTGTATTTTTTTCACTAGGTCGCAAATTTGTGTTAACAATTAGTTTGATTGAAATCAGAGCAATTTTGGCAAATAATTATATCCCAACCAGCTAGCATGCTATGTAATGAATCCATTAATTGCAACACATGATATGGACAAATTATTTACGACTTACTTCAGTAGTAAGACAATGGAATGCGAATATATGCAATTTGTATGGAAATAAACATGTATTTGCACATTAATAAAATATGTAGCATATATGTATGTGTATGGCTTAAATTTTCAAAGCAATTCTCATGATTGATGCAAAAAAAATACTGAACCTCACAGCTAATGTGTCCTGGTCTCGGCAACAGACTTTTTTGCGTACATACATAAATGCCTGCAATGCACTGATCGACCAGAGCTTGAGGACATTTATTGTCAGATCTTCATGCGCTGACAGCAGGTCCTTCTGCGAGAGGTTGCTCCTTTCCGGGAGGGGGGGGGGGGGGGCGTGTAGCATAGTGTGCATATATGCAAACACATCTGTAAATCAGCTGCACCAAGGCAGGGTTAGTTTCTTTTTAGGCGTCAGTGTTTAGTAATGTAAAACCAAAACAAATGTTATGCACATGTTAAATACCACGCTTATATCAATACTAGAAACCTTACAACTAGAGCAAGTGAGCAGGGGCTCCCAAATATCCCTGGTTGCTGCTTGGTCTGACTAGACACATATATTAATTGGCCTTAATTGATCTTGGGTATGAAAACAGCTATAGAACGAAAACATCATTGATGATAAAATCCACAAATGATCTACCTATCAACATGCTTTATATGCAGTGGGCATAGTGAGTGATGGCTTAGATTTAATATGATAGTTACTGATTTCATAAACAAAAACTCTGCTTAGCCTCGTTTCTTATGATATTAGTAATTAAACTCTTAAAAATATTTATACCATTAACAAACATCAATTATGTTAGATCCTGTACAAAAATACCTCCAAAAAGTATCAAGCTGATATACAAATATTATTGTTATAGTCTTTGGGCCACCAATAACCCCCCCTCCCCCCTGTGGTACATAACGCCACTATGATTTTCAAATTCAGTAGTCAATTGTCTGTCATTCCAGAAGGTCTGCCATTAAAAAGCCGCTGGATGAACAAATGGCGGCCATTTTCCAAGATGGCCGTCAAAAACAATTGTTTTGGTTTACAGGACTAGCTTTATCGCCTGTTAACCGGTATTAGGACCGATTTAAATTTTCTAAATCGTTCTTATCTACTCCCTAATTGAATATAAAACAGTGTGTGATACATTCAAAATCAATTTATTTTATTTTACCAAATGGCCGCCATTTTCAAAATGGCCTCCAAAAAGTGTGTTTTGCGAAAAATTTGCACTGTAACTGCTGTTAAGTGTTATTGGAACCGCTATTAACATTGTAACTTGTACCTTGTAATGCATATCAATATGCATATCAATTATGTAATACAGATTGACTTGACAGCATGATACAAATGGTGGAAATTTTCAAAATGGCCGCCAAAAAAGGCGTTTTTTCAAAAAAATTCCATGTTAACAATTTTCCATGATAAGTGGCATTTGAACCACTTTTTACGAGCAAATTAATGCCATGATGGATATCAATATACATTAATTGCGTAATATAATGTGTGTTTTACGAAGGGTTAGGTTTTCCATATTTGGCCCATGGCCTAATCTTATGACATATACGACCTATGGATGTCTTGACTTACACATGTATTGACATGCAGTCTGTTTCTGGATCTAATATATTCAATAGAAATGACACTTCATAATATAGATTGAATAGCGAACAGCATGTGCCATTATCATACTGTCACATCTGGCGTTACACTGGTCTCAAATGTCTTTCGGTACATTGTGTCAGTCAACGTCACAAATTAGCTGCCAGGTGCAGATTGAAGTCTGTTTGTAGAAAGATCTGCCAGCTTCCATGCGCCAATAAGCAACAAAAACTCAAGACATTTGCAACGCTTGCAAAATCGGTGACAATTACGAGTCCACAGCGAAAGTATAGGAACTAGTAGCAGCAGAACGGAATGTATTTGGACAGATCGTTTCCATTGCACTCAGGAACAACATTGACATGGATAAGGTCTTCAGTTACCCGTTAGGTCCAGTTCCATGGTCGCTTGCAACAGCTGATGGATCACCGACAAGGACTGACAAAGGCAAATTGATGCACCAACTGGAAGGGCTGACGCATATGGTTGACAGGCCTCCGCTAGAACAGGTGAGCTACATCATTGACGGAAATGCAATTCTACATATGCAAACTGCTTTGCCCAACACATTTGCAGATCTGGCGGAGAGTCTATATGACCAAATGCCGAAAGCAGAAACGCGTGGATTTTGTAACAGAAACATACATCCTCTGTCAATTAAAACCAATGAACGACAACGAAGAGGTACCACAAATACCTACTTGATCAAGGGACCGCTGACAAAGGTTCCACGTGACTGGCCAGTTCCTCTCGAACGATGTGAACAAGACACAATTGTGCAAACTCCTACTTAATGAATGGATGCAAGATAAATACGCACACAAGGTGAAGGAAGAACAATTGTGTTTATGTGTGAAACCAAATTCGTCAAATTAACTAGTATGGATGGCATATCAACACACACTGACGAAATAGCAGAACTGAATTCGTCACAAGAGGAAGCAGACACACGGCTGGTATTGCATTGTTTGCATCATGCATCGCATGTATCGGAGAACAATACAATTGTTGTCAGATCTCCAGATACCGACGTGTTTGTACTGTTACTCAGGTTTACACGAGCACGAGTGCTTTCGTTCGTCGTGGAAAGGTGACACCGCTAAAACTACTTCAGAGGCACCCATAATTCACTGACACATTCATGCAGTTGGGTTTGTCCCCTTCTGTAGAACCACAACTCTTCGAAGACCTTGAACACTTTGTGTGTCTGATGTACAGGAGTACTGGTACTAGTATTACAGACATAAACAAACTGCGCATGGAGCTATTCCTGCAAAAGTTCAGTCCCATGTCAGGAGAGCTGCTGTCAAGTTACAATGGCGCTGATCTTAGCATTCTACCACCATGCAGGTCATCGTTGAGAATGTATATAATGAGAGCTAATCACCAAACCCTCAGTTGGTGCAGCGCTGACCAATCGAATGCATGCATACCGCCACCAAATGGCCGTGGGTGGGAGGTCATAAAACGGAACACTGGAGTGCAAATGGACAGAGGGGATTACCTGCCAACAGAAATGATAGATCTACTGGTAGAAGAAGAGGAAGAAGTGGATACGATGGAAGTTGATGAAACAAATGCCCCTGAGCCTGACAGCTTACTAGATAGCATGTTTGATACGGATGAAGCATTTGACTAGGTTGCTTCTCTTAAGCCGGATTCACTAGATATGTATCTACGATTTGTACAGCATGTTAGGATAATACCGGAGCGCTGTTAATGCAAAATTAATTATATTGTTGTATAATCATGCACAAATCAAGAACAATGAAAGCCCTGGAAACATTATTTAACTGTATGTATGTATGTATGTCTATATATATGTGACGCTATGTATATGTTAATGATTTCATAAACCATATTTGATGTGACGATGCAAATAATGAATAGTTTCTTATGATGTTGTAGGGATTGTCCCCGCCACAGGCGCGTTGCTTCAAACCTTGATTGAAAATTAATTACCTTGTTGTATAATCATACGCAAATCGGTCTACGCATGTCTATAACTGTTGTTGTGCATTATATCGATGCTCACATTTAACATGTTCTATTTCACAATATAGCATTGATCTTGTTGTAAATATCGAATCATTTCTTGCCCGATAATGTGGGGAAATTCTCTTTTTTTCTTCACACTTGCTGCTATACATACTTCACTCCATGCACATTCATCATGACAACTCACGATATGTGTGTGTATGCAATGATGCCAGTGTCATGTTGAAGTAGTTGACTATTCATATGTACCAGTTAAAAGTAAATGTAAGTGGAGACAGCTAATGAAACTCAATATGTGTAAAATGTACATTGTAGATTTAGTGGGTGGGGTAACGGTTTCAAATTCAGTTGTGGTTAACTTAGTATCATGTGCAGTAAGCATAAGAAAAACAGGAACTATTATGTCCTGGCGACTGTGGCAGCAGAAATGTTCGTAGGTCGATACCCCACCCACATAATGAAGACTACGCGTATATATAGAGTTATACCGACGAAAGCCGAAACACGCCGAATGCCTGTGACCATAGACCCATCCTCGTTCAGTTAGCTGAAAAACTTACGTGTACACTGTGATCTGTGTAATTATACTTATGAAAGCTAAATGAATGTCGATTTCAAAAGATAAATGTAAGTTTGATTTAAAAAATGCAATATTATAGATTAGGGAGCAAAATGAAAATAGCACATTTTGGCTGGTTGTCAATGGGACAGCGGTTTGTTTACATGTAACGCTCGTGCGGCACAAAATCTACAACAACAACAATGACCTTATATGGCAAACTGTAACTTGGTGTATGGACGAAACAAATATGTGTCCCTATATTACAATCTTGCATGTGGGAGTGCAGGTTTAACACGTGACTAACATGTTCACTGTTTTAAACGCTACATATACACATATCCCGGAATCCGGGGTGATAAAACAACACCACCAACATTTTCTTAAGGAGAATGGGTCCGTAGTAATGAATCAAGATTTGCAAACAAACTGTGCCTGTGGCCTCAAAACAAGACTATTTTATTTTATATCGGACTGCGTTTATAGAGATCCAGCTGCGTTATTCTTGCCCAGATTATCAACGTTTCTGAACATCTCGTCGCAATGCAAACTCGCAATCAAGCAATTTGATGTCAAGAACAATATTCAAGTATTTTGAAATAATTTAAAATAAATTGACAAACATTGGCAATAATAGCGTGTGGGTAGTTTACCCGGACGTGTTGCGCTATACTTTGAACATTATACAATGTACATGTACATGTAAATGTTAGATAAACACATTGACACGGTAAAATTAACAATTTCTGCATTGTATTTTCTTTATTAATAATTTATTTAGCTAACATATCAAAACACGCCGGATAACCGATTGCAAAAATCACTATTGCATGTGTTACATAAAAGAGATGGGGTTAAATTGCTACCCTCGCGAGAGGTATGGAGCGGGGTGGGTAGAGCAATTTTGTTTCTACGCCAACTCGTAATCAAGCAACTTGATCGTCTAATCCTGAGCTGTAGCACAGCTCAGACTCAGCATATCAAGCTGCTTCATTTCAGAATCAACATCAGTACTGTTTTCAAGCACAATATTCATGTGGTGTGAAATAAAGAAAGTATTGACAAATATCGGCAAGAATAGCGCAGTGACGTTTTGGACTATATTTACAGAGAAGTGTTACTGGTTTCCGTGTTCGCCGCCTTCGCCCGCCGGACACCGTGGGAATCAGTACCGGAAGTGAAACTCTTATCCTGGGATTTCTTGCAGCACAGTTTTTTCCACGCCTTACGGGTCTGAAAAATAGCCAGGAACAATAGACATGATAGAGAACATAAGAACTACTTATTTTGTGAAAGTAATTTGCTTTCGAAACCCAAGCGCGTATGCCGAGTTTATTTTAGTTGCGCCTACAATCCCGGAATGCAAAAATCATGATGATGATGATTTTTATGATGCTGGTGATGCTGGTGATGACCTCGATTTTAACAATGGAAATACTATGAAAGCATTGTTGCACGCTTATGACGGGGATATCACAACCGCCGGTATTGAAGTCCAAATCTCTATCCCTTAGACCGCAATGATGATGATGATGATAATGTTGCTTATTTTTGTTTGTTTGTTTGTTTATTAGTGTTTAACGGCCTATCAACAGCTAGGATCATGTAAGGCCGGGCAAACGGGTTCGATCCAATTTTAACCTGCTGGATTGGGGAATGTTGCTTATGATGGCGATATGATGATGATGACGACGATGACGACGAAGATGACGAGATGATGATGATGTGATACTGTTGATGATGTTGATGTTGATGACTACTAGCGATGACAATGACGACGACGACGATGATGGCGACGACGACGCCGACGATGATTGCCCATATCATCATCATCATCATCATCATCATTACCTGTTTCTCCCTGGCGGTGAATAGCAGGAAT
>CM055280.1:14468785-14511196 GCA_029237695.1 Conchocele bisecta | reverse complement strand
GAAAATATTATTTTGTAAAGTTTTGCTGGGGGCATTTCATATGCAAATAAGTTCCAAATTATACAAGTACTATGAACGTGTTCGTGAAATTACTTTACCGATGAATGCTTTATGTGCATGTGTGGCATAGACGGCCCGATTGGTGGTGAGTTAGAGCATAGAGTAAGTTAACAGTTAATCTACCAAACACTAACCGAAATGTGCTGGCTATGTCTGTTTTGTTCCGCTGTTCTATGCGCGACTGATGGAAAGGTATCAATATATTGGTATCATAATATATATATATAATATGTCGCTGTGACTGGAGAAATGTGGCTTATGAGATTTGTGACCAGTGTAGCTCCTAAGCAATGTATAGTGTTTGTGAGAAGCATCAAGAGTGTTTCATTGATGACATGGCGAACGGTGGAGATCGCGATCAGACTGCGCGGATGCAAAGGCAGATTTGGATCTACGCCGGTCGCAAAGTCCGTAAATCCCATATAAATTAACTTGTATATCAAATAGATGACGATAGAGCACAGTGTATCGTTTGTGACATTAATATGACATGTAATGCATTGCTTCATTTAGATATATCCAATAGGACTGAGATGTATGCGTATGGAAATACATCATATTTCACTGAGTATTCTAAACCGTTTACATTTTCCATACATTCATAATGGAAGCGCCCATTCAACGTATTGCGTTTACATGTTACATCCCAATACATTACATTAGTACCAGGCGACGTCGCGCAACAAGTATGATAAAACAAGATGATTCTTAAAGCTAGAGTCCTACACGCTAGGTTCTAATATAGGGAGGCATGTTTGTTCGTCCATTCTTTAAGTATGACATAGTGCTGGCAAAATAAACATTATTTCATTATTACACGACGTATTAATTGGCATTATTATATAACGTGAATATCCACACTGATATCAAGGGCGATAACTGTGCTTTCTTAAAATGTTAACGGAACTTACTATTTATTATCTGCATTTATGTTTTGATGTGCAATGATCATACTTTATACCACTGCGAGTCAATATCAGTAAAATACCGATTACTAAATGATTATATATGTATAACGTGAGCTCGTAATTTTTAAAAATGGTGGAATAGTTACACAATTATACACTTACGTTTTTTCTATAAAGAACATTTTATGCTTACATGTACATGGAAACTTTAATTTTAACGCACTATTATGATAAAACAATATGATTCTTCTTAAATCACTATTTGGCTGTTTACATCTTTGAAACTATCAGAACATGCAGTGTAAATTTAATTAATAATACAATGCGCTGTTGCGTTAACTTCGGACTCCACGCACGTTCAACAGACAAATGTATTTCCTACTACATTAAACGCAGCAGTCCATACGTTTATTCCTTAATTAGAGAAATACATCACATCATGAAGCCAACTGGGTAGTAACAACACCGACGTCTAACGCATAACTAGTACGTACATATGATACGGGTATATTATCGTTTCTTATGAAACCAGTCAACGAGTCATCATTGTTCTGGGACGTAGATCCGAGTCTTTCAATTCAATTCATTTGAATCCAACCCAACAGGCGCGTATGACAAACAGCGCATGTATGACGTAAATAATATGCTCACGTGTCCTTGACATTCGTATGCATTTTCACGTGCACCTGCTAAATATTCACACGACAGTCCGACACGTGCATCAGTCCAAGAAATGTGACCGTGATTGGAGAAACAGGGCGTATTGGATTTGTGACCAGTGTAGTTTCTGATAAAATAGCACTCGCATATAACCTGATAGCGATCTATATTGCGTGTTACATGTACGACTCGATGCATTACTGGTGGTTCATTGATGGAATGGCGAACAGTGCAGATCCTGATCTGACTGTAATGCGCGTGCTGATCTGGATCTTCTCTGATCGCAAAGACCCAGCAACCGTATTTGTCCAGTCACACCCACATTCGAGACACGCCATGCCATTTTGTATATTTGGACGTCTGCGTAATTTCATTAAATAGGCTTACAAAATTTACCATCATTTTCATAAATAATAAAATTCTGCATGTATTCATTACGAAGAAGTCCGAAGGTACAAACTCCCATGGCGTGTCTCATATGTGATTATAATTTTGATGGGTTTCTCGGTCATTTATCACACTACAGGTGATTATGCATGTTCGTGATAGCATAACACACAAATATGCCTCGGAATAATCAAATGCCTGACTTACAGTGAACCATCCCAGGGTGTCCGGTTCAGCGAGGTTTCACTGTACCTTAATAGTTCATTAAAAGTATTTACTTGACTAGACACAAAGCTCGTTCATTGGTCTGTGAAACACTGCCATTTAAAGGACAACACAGATTGCTTTTAAAATACACATTTAGCCTAATAAGAACCATAGAACGTGTTTTACTCTTCACAAACAAATAAACTATTATCAAAACGTTTTGTTTCTGAATTGAATGCCGAGTGAATTTATTTAAACATGTGCATCATTAAGAAACATAATCTGGGCTTAAATCATATGTACAAGCATGTATTAATAGGCTGTCGGTTACCACCGTGTATTTCCACTACGTCACATCACTCCGGGTGTTTAAACACCACGAGAAATGTATCTACCCAAAATGCAGAGTTATAATTCTCTGGAATGAATGGTAGCAATCGACCATCTTGCTAGACTTGCTAGAAAGGGTTTGACGTTATAAGAACTATGAAGAAAACGTGCAACGGAACTATTCAAAACACTGTACACATGTAATTGTATTGGTTGATACGAACATACATGCATTGTATTTCCAGATGCGCAAGTTACAGTCTGGGCGAGTGCTATTACTGGCTCAGCCGACGTCGCCGTCGTAGCAGACTTTGCCAGTACCTCGGTAGCTGATTCAGCCGCCGGTACCGCCGGAGTCACGTTGAGGGACGGACTAGTGGCAGCGGATGGCACCCTATTGACGGTGACGGCGACCTCAGACAACGCCCTTACGTACACCCTTGACACGGCGAGCAAAAATACGTTTGAGATCTCCGGCGCTCCAGGCGTTATCAAAGTTAAAACCGAGGTCACGATCTCCCACTCGGCCACCAGCACGTATACAGTGACGGTCACGTGAGTATAGACCAGTCGTATTAATAGATTTCTGAACGTGAAACGTCACGAGTAAATGTCCTGAGAACTACTTCCGGGGTGTCATCGAAAATACACGAAACCCGCATTTTAGCACATTCCATAAATGTGACATGAGCACACTGTGTATTAATACAAGGTACATGTACATGAAACCACTTTGAACGCATAAAGCCATCATTATGAATTCATAGTATGCACTACATTTATCCTTCGTTGCATAAGTCTCGCCCATGTACATGTATTGACTGTCACAGTTGATACGGTCTCTTTATTTGATTACGATATTTTCTGAGGTGTTTGAGCTTCATTAAATCAGGTTATAAAACACGTATCCGCGCCCTTCTGTACACAATCAACACAATTCGTAACAAACACAACATACACGACAATCAGTCAAAGTTGAACACAGTTTCCAGTTTAAAACCTAAATTAACTTGACGTCCATTGCCCATTGTGATGTTATTTATTTCAGTGCTACTGAAACGGACACTCCTGCTCAAACAGGAGTTCTGACATTGACCGTGACAGTGAATGGAATGCCGACCTTCAGCTCGACACCGATCTGCATGAACATCGCAGACGCCATTGATATAGGTTTGTATCCGTCGGTGCTCATAAGCCACTCATACATGTAGGCTACTATATAAATTGAACCATTTCCGAGCCGAGCCTGATAAACTTGAAATCCAAATACAGTAGCCTGGTATTCAATTCGTCAGATAACGTTTTATGCTCGAAAATGACCAAATATGACGTTGTTGTCTATGGACAAAATGCGGACTTGTTTACGTTGCGTCATTACAATGCAACCCGGATGTTTGCATCAGCTCAATGCACGATACAACAATATGTTATCAGTCAGTAAGTATTCGGTAAATACAAAACTCGTTACCTGATAAAACAGACTATTGTTCATCGACGACTATTGTCCACGTACTGTATAAAAGGTAGCTGCAGAAACGAATAACTTAGTCATTATGAACGTTGCACTGACAGTATACTGAGACCCGGGCGAATATGCTTTAATTAATTACGTACTGCATACCCATACAGTGTATATCTGATATGAAGACATTGAAATTAGTTTTGATATTTTTCTTATTTTCATTAAGAAGTATATGTTGTGACCACTCACTTGAATCGTCTATGCCAGACGGTTCAGCTGAGTAGTGACATCATAGATACTTCCATGCGTAGTTAACTCGACCCTAGTGCCCCGATAATTTGTTTGTAGCAAAATTTATACCAATGTTGAGAGAATTTTAAACCCTACATGTGTGTGCAATTATATGTTTATAGTTTATAATATAGATGTGTGGTAGACAGTTACTGTAAAAAAGAAACACGTGGGTAGTTTCAGTCTTAAATTATTTATCAATATGAATTGGCTGGCAGTAGCTAGGGTCGAATGAGTTAAGATGATTATTTTTATATTTTATGTGAAAAATTGCGTAGTCTCATGTTATGGCTTAAAGTATTATTGATTAAGTGTAGTACATATGATACACGCCATGCGATTTTGTACCTTCGGACATCTGCGTAATTTCATGAAATACTGTTTAAAAATTTACAATATTTACGTCCATGGCGATAAAGTTGACAACATTTTCAGAGTACATGCGGAAATTATATTCCGCATGTACTTTGAATATTTTGTTAACTTTTCACTTTCTGTAAAACAAGATATTGCAAATTTTGTAAACGTATTTAATGATATTACGTGGATGTCCGAAGGTACAAAATCGCCTGGCGTGTCTCATATGCATACAATGCGTGTAATAGTACAGTGTATTAAACTTCATATTACAACAGTGTGGGACATATGTAAATGTAAATGAGACAGCTAGATAAATAGAGAATACAAGTCGGCTGTCTGTTCCACGTTTTGCTGCCGACGGACGTTTGGCTATTGAACATATTAAATCTAAAACATATGTCAATGTAAGTACTTTTTCATTAATAACCAAACAGTCACCCTCCCGAATTGTTTTATTTGATGAAATTCCATCAAATATTGATAACTATTTTCCTATGGGAATGTAGCATGGGGCAAAAAGGAGGAGGAGGGTTACCACCAGGGCATAGCAAATTAAAAATAATGACTTCGCAACCTGTCGAGATCGAAATGATGTAAATCAGAAAATAAAAATTTAGAAAATCGGTCAACAAGTTAAAACATGTTAAAAAAACAACTATTTTAGAATCCAAATTGAATTCACAAAGGAAATAACTTTGTTCGCAATACAATTAATAGTTGATGGAATTTCATCAACTAATTTGTTTGGTGGAGGGTGAAATTTGTGTTATTGATTTTGAAAAGTACTTACAATTCAATATGTTTTAGACGCGGAACAGACTTTTTGATATCAAGTTTATCATGCAAGGCTAGGAAACGCGTAGCAATTACGAGGCTTGTATGATACAATTTACGCGCCGATCCTGATAAACTTGATTTAAAAATAAAGTATCCTGGTTTTCTATTTATCAGGTAAAGTTTTATGCTGGAAAATGACCACAGATGACGTAGTTATCTATGGACATAACGCGGACTTGTTTACGTTGCGTCATTACACTGACGTCATTCGGTAACGTCACGTGACGTCATCGGAGCAATGGTAGGTCAGTTTTCACTTCGTTGTGATCCGGATGTTTGTATCAAGTCAATGCCTGATACAACACTGTGAATTCAATATGTAAAGGTTATTTGATTTGTATATGGATATATACACGAGTTTCGCAGTGTGCGATCGTTGCGCGGCGGAACGAGTGGCATATATCCACATACAAATGAAATAACCTGCTTATTATATGCGTACATCACTCGCAATTTATATGCGCCTCCTAAATATACAAACTATAAATATCATAACCAAATTATGTGAAACATAGTTACAGTATTCACCACAACGAAGTCACGAGACGTCAACATGGAAAGATTATTATTCAATTTGGCGGTTTGCTTTCCATTGTGTTGCAATCGGAAATGAAATTACGTATAATAAATGATGATATGAATATGTAATATATGAAGCCTAACATGTGTGTTGATTTAATATGATATTTATTAATTGCAAATTGACTTGGCAGTCGTTTATTTTAAAACCAGTAAACTCGTCAGATAAATACTATTTAAAGTCGTCACTAGTCCAATACCCTATATATTATTATTAGTATTATTATTATTATTATTAATAGTGAGTTCATTGTTTCCTACAGGAACAACACTGTACACGTACACCATAGCTGACCCTGAGAGCACGACTGTCACCACTTCCATAATAAGTAAGTAGAGCGTAGGAAAATCACATAAACTATATGTATAATGCAGGCTGTAGGGAGCTGTATATGTAAAATATACTTCAAAGTTAATAATCTCTGAGTTAGGAATATATTTTATCTTTTTCATACAATACTGGTATATGGGCGTTTACATCAATAAAAGCCTACTTCGCTCATTGTGTGGTAAGCTTATGAGGAGGCGTTCGTTATATGTTGACACCATGTGTTTATTTCAGTTACTAATAACATGATCATATTCCTGTAACTCCTGATCAAACAGCACACGCCGTTAGCCTGATAACGATATAATAATAGTGCTTGTTAGAAGCATGATGTTTCATTGGTGGAATGGCGAACAATGCAGATCCTGACCGGACTGGGCGGATGCATATGCTGATCTGGATCTACACTGGTCACAAAACTCATAACAGCATTTCTCCAGTGGTAGCCATATGTATCACTGTAGGCATGGTCTAACTATCACTGCGTACATCCGAATGAAAGTTGGCATACACCACATTTGATTATGTCACTACGTTCTATGGCATCATCCCGACGTCATCAACACATAATTCACGCGTCATGGACGCGGTGATGAGCGACTAGAAAAATAATTTCAAATTGGTAAAATCGTTTTAAGGAGTTAGGTCATAGAAAAATACACTTGGCTTCAATGATAATTGCTTCATAAGAGTGATGTGATATATGAATATAATTATATCCGGGTATGGAAGGTGTTCGAGCCAATTCCCACCCTTAAAGATGAGCCGAATATAATAAATAAATATAATGTATGTGAATATGTTCTAGTTACTGTGTACTATATGGTATAGGTCCCCCACTTTCTGCTGACGCGTTATTATTGTAATATTATTGTAAACAAAGGCTATTTTTAAAAATCAACAGTCGTCATCCATCACACGCCGTTTGTTATACTTGTTACAATACCATGCTGACGAGTGCATAAACGTAATACTAAAGATATGTAAACATATTACCCATTAGTATAATTTGTACACATACCGCCAGTGATACAGCGGTTCCCAGTTCGATTCCTACATCGGCAAATTGCGTTTATTTTTGTTTACAACATTTAATTAAAATAAGAAATAAAACTGCGGAATTTTCGAAATTTTTATTAGTAACGCGATGCATAATCTTGAAATGCACTCGAATATATAGCTACATGTACAATTTTACATATCAGTTTTGTCTTACCTCTTAACCCATAAGGAAGCTACATACCAACAGTCTAGTGTCCAGCAATTGCGGTTTACTTAATTTTACTTCTCGTGACGGACGGACGGACGGACGGACGTACATACATAAGAACGAACAGGAACCAGCGACAAAAACAATAACAATCTTTTCTTTTTTTTCTTCAAAAAGTAGGTATAAAACCATATACGCTAGTTGTGGGATTCAAACCTGTGGTAAATATTTAGTGACAGAAGGTGTTCAATACCAATTGCGCCATGGAAAGATCTAACATAAATATATGATTAGTCGTCGGTCTTGGACAGACGTGTAAAATCCAGAAGAAATTCCCGTTAGTATTTTTAACTGATTGTTATGTGAAGAAAAGCATGTAAACAACGCCATGACACAGTGGTATTATCATACACTGAGTTGCCGTCTCCGCTATCATAGTATGTACAATTCATCCTACAGATTCACCACGAGCGTTTCACACATACAGCACATAATATGACATAAACATAATAACATTTGGTGCAATACATCATAGACAGATATGAAAACATCGTGCTATAAATATAATGCCATCAGAAGCAAACTGTACAAAACGAGATATCTGAGCATGTCTCCCATAAATCTCAAAATAAATTGTCAACGTGTAAATTTTTCAATCTGATGCACATCCTATTGTTAGTGTACACGTTACACATATGTAAAGCCATATTATCGCATAGTAGGCGGGTAGACGCAATTGACCATACACTCAGGTAACTGTTCATATGTCACTGGATTTGATAACTAATAACTTAGTATAATAGTTGGTACATCTGATATGTATTGTGAGGTTATCCTTGTATAAGCGACATACTGTGCGATTTTATGTGTATTCGGCTATTTAAAATGTTGATTCATGTTGGTAAAAGCACAGGCACAAACCTGTCCCGTAAACTGACATATTTTACAGGTAAATTTAATACAATTAATAGGAGTCCGTTGCCCTAACGTTTCTATATGCGATTAGCTACATTACATGAGCCGCGTCGCGAGAAAACCTGTATTCGGGAAATTATTGGTCAATATGACATTTTGTTACTATGATAATGGTATTTGTATGATGAATTGAACAATTTTTATTTGATCATGATATCTGCAATATGCATTAAGATGTTATAGTTTATACAACACCACTGTGCAGGTCATTTGAGCAAAAGAGCGACGTCAAACGACGTAAAATGACGTTACAGTATCTACCGTTACACATATACGAATCGTTTATCTTTGAATAAAACGATCCTCAGGTATAAAACGGGTTCTTAAGCGAGAAACTCGGCATAGAAAAGCATACTAGGTTGGTACCGCACTTGAGGTAGTGTATTTCCTTTGGTATAACGACCGATTTATTTGGATTAACATCGGAAACTGTTACCTTTTTAATGACCTCCTCTCTGGAAATAAAATGAAGATTACTACTATCTTTTATATAGATAATACAAACGTATTATTGGTATTGGTAGACTATATGTGTGTGAGCAGATAACTAAGAATATTGGCATTAACCCTGGATCAGCACAAACAATTCATGCTCGTCATTTAAAAATAAATGGTGTACACTCTGTCAAAACTAACTTGAAATGTATGCAGTTGACGTCATTGGTGACGTCATATCTTTGTGACATCATATGTCATCCTCTCCAATATTTGAACTTAGGTTCGTGTGACTTGAAAGTATTTAACAATATCAAAAAATCGGTGTCTCACCTTGGGCCTTAGACTAGCATGCTTATGCCGCGGCCATGTAAGGTTGATGTGTCAGTGATGTGCAACCAGTACATTCCAAATATATGCAAATCTATTATTAAACACGTAGAACGTTGTATTGTATGATTTTGGATAGGAGGAAATGACTTTTCATTATAAACTAACAATGCTAAGCCGTTTTCACTATATATTTGATGACACTCATATAATGTTATACATGTACTCAGCTCGTTAGGGATTTCTCATTTTTGCGCCAGAGATTACATGTTACATGCACTACATGTATGTTTGTATCCAGGTAACACAGACACATGCTAAACAGCTAAATATAGCTCGTGTACCTCTTTGCCAGGTTAGTAAATATCAGTGTCACGGGTTCGATACTCACATCCGGCGAAGTATGGTATCTTTCATTTTTCCTGGAGGAAAATTATAAACTATATACACTCTTTCAGTACCATACTTTAGCTTTATTGGTTTATGGTATGTACGACAACATGTACATTACCATAACCGTGAACTAATACATGATACATATAATACCATACTAGTGGGGTTTGATATGGAGTTTGATGAACTTGATATCAAACTACACTAGCCTGGTATTCCCTATATTCTTGTTACGTGTATTTATAATACAGGCGGCGACGAAGACAGCTATTTCACGTCTCCGATCATCTCCGGTAAACTGTTAACGGCGAAGGCGATGGACAAAGCAACCAATGATCGTTTCGTGTTGGTAATCAACGCCGTAGATGCTGGTACCCCGAAATCTACTGCTAGCACCTCTCTAACCGTGCTGGTCAAGGATGAGGGAACCGGCACGAGCATCTGTTCCGGAGGCGCCGTCGCCATGGGTAGCGTCATGACAACACTGGCCCTGCTCATCGCGTATTATTTGTAAACAACGTTCCGGCTGAATGTGACACGTCATGAGATAAACGGTTTATGGTGTTATTGACTAGTGTAGTTACAGATCCAGATCACCACCATTCAGATTGAAATGACCTTTTTCATGAAAGGACTTAAAACCTTCATCAATAAAACCCTGCACCTCTGCGGTACCTGATCAGTACATATAATGTACTGGTAGTTTGATGTAATAATGGTGACACATGTCACAGTAAGGAAAACCTTACATTCATACCAGGATACCTGCGTTTAGTAGCTGGTCAGGCTCTACATTGATTAAACACGTAATATACACCAATTTATCGCCGTCACCAGTGACCCCCGGAGAGATGGAACATAAAAAATGTCAATTATAAATACGAATGTATACTCTACCGCATTAAACACGTAATGTGTGATTGACCAGATCATTTGGCAGAAATGGAGGCTTGATAATGGGATTATGTCATTTGTGGCCAGTCTAGTTTCTGATTTGTGACTGTGACGGACGTAATTAACGTATTCTACATATGTATGGCCATTCTAGCACATTGTCCAGTCGACACATGCAAACCGACCACACAAATCACATATTTCATTTTCATTGCGATCCAGTATAAGATAACAGTCGACATTATTTTCCTAAACACTCTACAGACAGTTGCCATATCTCGAGTCACAACCAGCCGAAACATTGTATTGTGATATCTCGCCGATAATTCGTCAATGAATATATAATGTTGGTACAAGTATGGTTTCATATGCATGAAATGCTGGCGCTTGAATTAATTACGTTACGTGTATGTACATCAATGGCATGAAGCATTTGTTTCAATGTAATTATGAACCATGTACGTAAATGCGAGTCTTAATGCAACAACCTATCTAAAGTGAGACGACTGGATAACATCTAAATTCCGTCCGATGTGTTTCACATATGACATATGATGTACTATTAGCTTTACCAATATGATATTGATACAACTGAAATATTGGCATAGATATCACTGAAATGGACACGTGTCAGTCAGTTATCAGTGGAATGGGGAGGCTTGATGTACTAAACTTACAGTACTATATACGCTACCTGAAACGTTCAACATATTAAACATGATTGTATTGGTAATGTATCAAACATTGACGAGTTGTGTTTACACACAGATTTGTCTCGCCAATTGTAATTGTAGCATGTATAATGCGATTTATCCCGTCAACATCGTGTGCATGTGCCGTGAAACACGGTGCCGTGAAACATTGTTGATATCCTGTCAATAAAATTTGGAGATGCGGCTGGGGTTATTTTTGTTGCATTTTAAAGCTATTTGTAATGTTGACGGGATAAATAGAATAGTAGGTTAGTGCCGTGAATGGGAAAAATATCTGGCGCGGCACGGAAACGGGATGTGCTCGGCAGAGCCTCGCCCATCCCGTTTCCTGAGCCTTGCCAGATATTTTTTCCCATTCACGGCACTAACCTACTATTCTCTATTTATGGAATGCTGTCGCACACAATGTAACAGTGTAGAAAATAAACAATATAAACAGAAAAACACGAACGATAACTCTCTATACATTTAGAAAATGGTGTGTGATGTTGAGCATATTATGTTGTACTCATTCCACCGATATGTGAATGAAAGACTTATATTGCAAGTGGAGAATATGCTACCGGTTTCTGGAACAGCAACTGCTAATACATGTATAGGATATTTCATGTATAAACAATGTAATATGGTAATATCAATATTGTGCGGTCCTTCAATGATTAGTCGGAGACATGGAGATACGGTATCCTCTGTTTGCTATATTTGAGAATTGTCCTGCTGTGGTGTACGCTTTCGTTGTACTAACGCCCCGCGGCTATTCAGATGTGTGGCATTATGAAGGTAGCGTAGGTAAATATCATACACGACGTTGAAAGTCAGGAACGCACTTTACAGAATGTTGTATCGTGTGCCTAGTTGTTATGTTCTTTATCAAATATCATTCACATATTTCATATTTTATTAGAAAAATGTTAAACAAACCAAAACATATGTATAAGGCGAAATATTGAATGCAAAAGTCAACAACATATATAACATGAACAAACGCTCTCTCATTGACGCATTTGCTATTTTTTCCCAAAACAAATCAGATCATCAGTACCAGAGCATATTGACCAGCTGTAGGTAATACATCTAAAGTTGGCTATATAATAAAACAATTATGGACTTTTATTATACACCTACCCATGAAATACATAGTTATACGATGTAAATAAAAGTCATATGTTCTCATCGATGAAATAAACAACTTCCGGTGAAAATACGACTACTTCCGACTATTCATAACGCGCATCTGCAGTGCCGGACTGCAAATAGGCTGCACATACACATTCATTACCGTATACAGTCTAACAAACTGCTAATTTCCATGGAGCGGTATATAATAAATAGAATATTCATATTTTTGAAACGAATATGACATATATGTTCATCTCGTGGTGTGAAATGTCAATATTTCACACCACTCGATGAACATGTATGTGAATATCCTCTATTTAGCTGGTGTATGTGATATGATATCCACAGAAATGTCAATATTGAACTCGGCTCACCCTTCGGTTAGTATATAGTTTTCTGGTGCATATCCTATGATATTCAACAGCTAAAACGTCAATAATTGTATTTTATATTATAGCCACTCTAATATGAAATATTGGATATGTGATAAAGGTTATTACTGCGATATATGGTGGTCAATCAGTACCAACATTTATTTCGAAAATTACGAAGTTCAAAAGCTGAACGAATGCACAGACAAAAGTTATACAAAGTTTAGACAATGTCTATCGAAATCTCGTTGAACTAATATGTTGAAATTGTAAGGATCGTCCACATAGTACATGTATCGTGGATAATAGTGATAATAAATCACCATATATTTGGGCGACGATAAGCAGAGTGTGCCTGGAAATGCTCGTGATATTCGATACGTGTATGGTGGGCTGTTACCGTGGAATAGGTATGCAGCTTTCAGACTTGAGAATATCTATATACTTATATATATATATTTTATAATGTGTTGTAAATGAACATGTCAATATACGTGATACATGTTTTGCAACTAGCAGACTGTGATTTTTGTTAGAGAAACGCACTAAATGTGTGTAGCTATTGTATTGTTTATTGTGAGTGTTTTACACATCAATATTTATCGCAGAAACCTCTTTCAGAGATACAGATAACTATGTAACGACAACCATCGTTGGCCAAAAACGCTTTTAAATTACTTAATAACGTCAACGGTTACATATGCAAATAATGATAATTGGTCAAAACTATCTCACTACTAGTACCGTTTTTACATGTATTGTACGTAACACAATTGTTAAATTACGTGAATCAGTGTATACATGTATACTACTTTAGCATAACACACGGAAACATATAACCAAACGGGACTAACGAACTAAAACAACTTTCCCGATGATACACTTCTTTATAACATGGTAATTAACAATGGAGGTATACCGCCGCCTCTGTTAATCTTGCCAATATATCAACGTTTATGAACATCTAGTACCAATATCATCTCGCAATCAAGCAGTTTGATTGTATGTGCGTGAACTGTATTAACACAGGCTCAGTCAAACGAGCTGCTTGCTTTCAAGCGCAATTTTCAAATATATGTAATACAAAATATGACAAATAGTGTCAACATTAGCGCAGGTGGCTGTTTATAAGTAATACTCTGCATGTGTTATAGCTGTTTATAGTTTACTGTTCTTATGCATTTATATATTCAACCTTGCTCGAGTTAATAAAGTTTGATTATAACACTTGCTTTATTGTCTTTTGTTATGTTTATGTTGTGAAGATTAATTGCAGCAGCAAAAGAAAACACAATGACACAGTCAAATGACTCGTAATCCGTGTACTTTCAAACTCCCAACAGTCGTGTTATGGATCAAATGCTGACCATCTATACGACAGCCATTTCAGTTGCTTCTTACGACGATAGTACATGCAGTATCATATGAATCACTATTCGTCCTCATATACAAGTCAAATGATCCAAGATATTATAGGAATGATTGAACTTTTTGTTGAATTTATCGGGGTATAATCTTGGAAAAATCGCGGGAAAACACTGGACGAAGGCCGGAAGGCGTCGTCAAGTATTCCCGCGACTTTTCCAAGTTCATATCCCCGATAAATTCCACAAAAAGGCCATTCATTCCTTATAATTCCAGCATTTGAAATAAATTCATCAAGAAAATGTGTTTAATTTCCGTTTTCTTAAGAATTATTTTAACTGACCCTCACGGTTACGGAACATAGTTCAGCGTGGGAGTTTACTGGGATATACATTTTGGACAGAGACTTGTTACGGGCCAATCAAATGCTAGGGAATTATGTAAATATTTTTGTGCTTGAATTATTCGCTCGTACATGTGGACAGATGCCTCATCATCTACCTACATGTATCTACGTATACACGTAGACACTTATCACATCCTCCGGAGAAAATGTACATGTAAATGTACACCGATTTCACCAAAATTGCAAAGTATGCTTTTCTTGCTAAGTACACTTACAAGGAGAAATTTTAAATTTAATGATAAATTTATTATGTATTATTATACTTAATTTATTACATTATCACAGCCATTTTGGTTGTGATAATGTAATAAATTGAGTATAATAATTATGCATACTTTTAATCATCAAATATATGCAGTCGTTAGTTCTATATGAAATAATGCATTTCATGGAAAATAAATTATTAATCCCTCAAAGTATATTTAGCTAGATAAGTATGCTTAGCAATTTTGGCGAACTCTTCTACAGATTATAATCAGGAAATGTTTCTGTACTTTGCGCCCGATATACAATTTCACAGTTATGTGTACTTATAGTTAGCCCTACTTTCTAAGCCAATCGCTGAACAGTACTGTGTTCATATATTAAACGTTCAAACCCAGTAAGTAGCATTTTATCAGATTTAATGACTACCTGTTATACAGAAAATGGAATATCGATACTCGGATGGGACATTGCCTTGTACACCTGGCTGAACTATAAGTACATTGTATGTTATTGTTCACATATTGGATTTGTCAGGTACTAAATGCTGCTCCTCGCTAGCGCTCCCTCGCATTTACTTCCTTGAAAATCCAATTTGTGAACAATAACTTATACGTGTGGCAACTATGTGAAAAAGCATATACTCAAGTCAGGAATGGGAACATTGGTCACGTCGTTGGACTCAAATTAGGGTGTGTGTGACATACGCTAGCTACCGTATGTAAAAATTGATTTCTAATTTTGGTATTGTGGCTGTCACTGGATAAATGGGGCTTACGGTATTTGTGCTCAGTGTAATTCCTGATCAACTAGCACACCCCTGTAGCCTGATACATGCAACTATCCATGTTGCTTGTTAGACGGATGACAGGTGTTTCATTGATGGAATGGCGATGAGAGCAGATCCTGATCACATTGTGCGGATGCACAGCTTGATCTGCATCTGCACTGGTCGCAAAACCCATACGCCGCATTTCTCCAGTCACAGCCACATTTTAATGTGGACGAAATACGTCACGTTCATATGGTATTTCGGCTTGCATATGGTATTTCGGCCCGCCTCCACCTACTTTATCTAAATAATAACTCCTGAAGCAAGTGTACAGGTGCTACGAAAACGTACGGAGCCCCGCAGGGGGCGTAGAATTGTTGTTAGTTACAGGGAACAAATTGTTAAATTGAGGGAACGAATTATTATTTCCCGGGAACGAATTAATTAAACAAATCCATGTCCCCTGCTCGGTTCCGTAAAAACGCGCATACACCGTGGATATATTTTCTACGACCATTGTCCGTAGCGCCAGCCTCATAGCTGTACCTTTTATGAGTGATTTCGAGAGAGCTTACATGTATATAATTGTTGTGGAAATAAATAGTTACGACGAGTATAACTGGGTTCTCGTTTAGGATTTTATTGTACAGTAAATCCGCTCTAAACCGGCCACCCGTGCACTCTATGGTTGCTTAACTGTACGTGTGTATTGTCATCTCTCGCCGCTGATAACGTTTGTTTATGATCGCAAACCGCATATACCCGTTTTGCGGTGCCCACATGCCTGATTTACAGTGGAGCCTCTATAAACCGGACACCCTGATGACCTTCCGGGGTGTCCGGTTTCGAGAGGTTCCACTGAACATGTAAATGCGAGCAGGAGAAAATGTGACTAACTGGGTACACAGAGCATCACGGCTGGCTGGTTAAACCCTGAATATGATAGAATGCAACCCTGGAAATTCATATTTACATTTATATGCACTTGATGACAAATCTCATATATAAGTAGTGAATGTTTATGTCATATATACAGTGACGCGTTTATAAAGTCCGCCATTATATACATGTACTGATGTATTTCATTACTTTCTGTGCATAATTGAGATGCAGTGCCTGTACGTCATTATACTTACACCGTATATAAAGTTATAATTCACATTGTGTTTATATCCCAAGGCATTAAATTAGACCCCCGTGACGTCGTGCGACGTTGTTGGTTGGAACAATATATAACTCCTTTTGACGTCCACGATGTTGTCAACAATGGCACACTATTGACCGGCAACGTCGCCGTTCCAGGAATTGCGACAAAGTGAAGTAAAACAAGATTTATTTATATTTTTTAATGCCATATTCGGTTAATTATACATTTTAGACTACTGCGGAACCTCTCTATACCGGACACCCTGGGAAACTGGTTTAGATAGGTTCAATTGTATTTCTTGCATATGAGCGCCCCAAGACAGTTGTGCGTGCTTTGCATTCATGAAAATACATAAACTTCGCGGACATAAATGTCAGTGAAGCCAATCTTATTGAGAAAACAAATGCGTTCTCGGTGTGCGGTTTAGAGAGGTTCTACTATATTATAAAATGTAGTGTAAATGTAAGTACTAAAACCATTGGCTGTTACGATTACTGTGGTAAACAATACAATTGGTCTGTTTAAAATTTGCGAGGGTTCCTCGTATTATAAACGTACCAAATAAAGTGTAACCGCACGGTAAACCTAACAGCCCCTGTTTTATTCCTTAAATGATCAGAGACTACACGGAGAGCCATATCAATGCAATTGTAGATTTATGTGCAGTAAACCCCCTCTAAACGGGAATGTCATAAAACACCAGTGGCTTCCATTTATATGTGTTTCACTGCCATTGTCCTCAAACTCTTTGCATTGCCACTACTGTGGAACCTCTGTAAACCGGACACCCAGGTTGTCCGGGTTAGAGAGGCGCCACGCAAATCAGGCATATGGGCACAGCAAAACAGGTATATGTTGTTTGCGATTGTAAATAAACGTTATCAACTGTGACAGATGACAATACACACATACAATTATTATAAGCAAACATAACTTAACCGTCATAACCTCGTTTCATATGAAATAAATAAACTAATCTAATAAACATATTATTAAATAATCATATTATTAAATAGATCCTTTATGTTATTATGTTATTATGTCCCTGCACATATCTGGTATCATCCACAATTTGTGTTAGCTGTCAACTGCGAGATATATGTGGCTGTGGCTCGATAAATGGGGCTTATGGGCTTTGTGACCAGTGTAGCTTCTCATCAATAGCACACTCATGTATCCTGATAACGATCTATGTTCCTTGTTAGAAGCATGACGGTGTTTCATCGATGGAATCGTGAACAGTACATATTCTGATCAGACCATGCGTATGCACATGCTGATCTGGATCTACATTTGTCGCAAAACAAACATACACCCCATATCTCCAGTCACAGCCACATATACAGTCTGACTGAGTGTGCCAGCCAGGTGTCCAACAGTCCGATAAGTCCCATTTCTCCAGTCACAGCCACATATATAGACTAGTCAGACTGAGTGTGCAAGCTAGGTGTCCAACAGTCTCATACGCCCCATTTCTCCAGTCACAGCCACATATATAGACTAGTCAGACTGAATGTGCCAGCCAGGGGTTCAACAGTCCCATAAACCCCATTTCTCCAGTCACAGCCACATATACAGACTAGTCAGACTGAGTGTGCCAGCCAGGGGTCCAACAGTCCTATAAGCCCCATTTATCCAGTCACCGCCACATATACAGACTAGTCAGACTGAGTGTGCCAGCCAGGGGTCCAACAGTCCCATAAGCCCCATTTCTCAAGTCACAGCCACATATGTAAGAACACCCACATTGCTTGTTTTTGTTTGTCGTATTATAATTCGGTTCACTCATAGCCAGCTGTGCCCGGATTTTGGGCATGTTGATTGCTAATGTGGTAATCTGTTCATCAGTTATCGAGACCGCAATCACAAAATTGCAACGTTCAACAAAGGCTGAATTCACGGGGCATACACTCGATAGTAAATGTATAGGCCATAAGGGCAATGGGACTCGGATATACACAGAAAGTAACAAGGGCATCGTTATCACTCAGGTAATCCCCTCGCCGGCTGCCTTGATAATAAAAACAAATCGTTAACACTTTTGCGTTACAGTGAACAATGCTCAGTGAACTTGACCTTGGGTGATCTGACGTGGGTAGTATGAAAAACAAAGCACCATACCTTACATGAGTTTACTGATTTCTTAAGGTGGCCGTTTCACTAAACTTCGTACGACTAAAATGTTCGAAAGTGCAAAATGATGATAGTCTGTAATTTTCACATTAACAATGTTTTCTTGTAAACAATTATTGGATTTACATTTGTTGAGCGTAGGCTGCATATGCAAAAGTGGAATACAAAGAGGATCTTACATGAGTCATAATTTACATGTAATATGATATGTATTACACGAGTTTCTGCACTACTCTACTTACCATATGTATTACACTAGTGCATACCAATTTGTCTACATAGAGGATCTTACATCACTGATAATTTAATATTTAAGCCGCAATACATTATATTTGGAGGTGATTTTATTGTTATTTAGCTTATATTTAAGGGTAGAAATAAGCTCTAAGATCTTCCAAACCCAGGCACTTGAGCCAAAAAAAGTCTCAGGCCAATAGCCGTTGGCCCGTTTGTTTCCGAATCTACTTATATCTGCGATACAGTCGAAATATGTGCATTAAATGAAGGAGGCGATGAACCGGTTACTTTAACCTGGCTAGTTCATTCACATATCGTACTATGCCGGTATGTCAGGCCGGGAAAAGGGCTGAGTGTGAGTGAATGTGATATATGAAGACTCAGCCGTAACAGCTCGGCAGAGCCTCGTCCCATCGATCATGGATAACCGGCAGCTCGGAAGAAATTGACACTTCTGCGGGGTCTTCACCTGCAGATCTAGAATCGTGCGAGAAACTGCGTGGCGAGTTCATCCATTCGCTGGACTTCAACCACGACTGGGGTGAAGGGTCGAACATCTATCTGAGCCGAGCAACGAACCAGAAAGAACCGGACCACATCATCGCCGCCTCCAAGATCCTCTTCACAGCAGTGGATGGGTCTTTGGTATCCGGCTACATCACAGCAATGGGGCCAGAACTTCGACCGGACGACATACCGTACACCTGCTTCAACATGACACACGATGCGGCAGTGGCTACGGAGGAATGGACACGATCTGGGAGCGCCGTCAGGAGTGACCAGGAGATCATGCGGATGGACGAACACAACGCACGACTCTATTGTCGGATGATGGGGTTCAACTCGCTTGCTTGCTGCTCTACGACAGGCGGTGTACAACACCTACATAGAGAGCGAGCCCGATGCCCAATTCGACGTCGCTTGAGGATTCCAGCAGGAGTGAGGGGAGAGGCTGGTTCTACCCAGGAACCCCTTTCGAACCAGGGACGACCCTGGTGAGATAAACAAACCGCCCTGTTAAGGACGAAACTTAGGCGCATAGGTCTGAACCCGTTCTAGGTCACGAATTGTGGCCGACAGGGTTGACCTACTTTAACGCGCACCTGCCAATTTTACTTTGGATTTTATATGACACCTTAAATTACTTCAAAATTATCTTTCAAAATTTGGCCTCTTTCTTGGGTTCAATGCCCTGGGTATGGAAGGTCTTAGAGCCAATTCACACCCTTAAATATAAGCAAGCCAAGATATATGTATTATATCGCTCGAGTGGTTGCTGAGACACTGGCAATTAGAATAAGGTAAATTCATTTTATAAGAAAAAATGAACTGCGTGTTCGTGACACACATTTACCACTATACATTTGTCGAAAATCGATGCACACTTATGTAAGTTTACGTAATTCACGAGATATGGTATGTTAATGAAGTTGCGACAATTGGCCACAACTATACATATTTAATATGATATTTATTAAAATATTTGGTTTACTGTTTTCAAAAGAAACAAGGCTATGCCGAGTGTTTATGAGTGTTTATGAATTCAGTCATCGAGTTTAATAAATATAAAATTAAATCATCACAAGCGTTAGATTATATATAGTGCATAAGCACATCTTCATACCTTGAAGCTGTACTAGTCACCAAACTTGTTTTCTGTAACAAGCTGATTTCCCTATTTATTAGACAGTATAATGTTATTTCTATTGCACTGTGTTAATACTGCGAGTGCATATTTTATGCAATAAATGCATACACATGTATGGGAATGAGAAATGCATACAATGTACACACAGGGACTCCGAATAGCCACATACGGGCACCGGGTAATATATTATGAATAATGGTGTCATAATTTGGCTAACACTTTATATTTGTTGGAATCAGGTAAGTCTAAGGCAATGATATTTAGAGACAGTTCCAAGCTGGTATCCTTGTTTTCATGACTCCGTATTGCAATGCACAGAAACTCTGCGACTATGGATTTTGTGGCAGTGTGGGTGGGGAGTTGTGGGACATATATTGTCTTGCGGTATGTGTGTGTTGTTAAATGAGACACGTCATGTGATTTTGTACCCAAGAACAGGTGTGATATTTATTTACTATAGTTTCCGTAAATATGACGTCGACACTGGACGAACTTTTCATAGCAAATGCGGAAATATATTCCTCATTTGCTATGAAATTTCGTCATTTGTTGATATCATATACAGAAAATATCACAGTTTCTGTAAATATTATATTATAGTGCATGAAAAATCGCACATTTTCTTACGTACACATGGCATGTCTCAAATATGTAGCGGTGTAGGGACCGGATACCGCTGTAGAGGACACATTTTAGTGCATGGCCGGTCTTTTCATTTACTGTGATTCTTCAGGGTTTTCTTTCGCAGAGGAGATATTTATTTCCAGAAGCCGACGTGACGTTATTTACGTGAGTGCAGGTTCGGTATGATATACATTAAACGAGTTCACTGATGTTATAAAACACGAGGCTGTGCCTCGTTACATTCATGTATGATTCAGTAAACAATTCTTACAGATATCATCGTAAATCAGCACGTATTTATTTCATAAACGCCACCTCATACATTGAAGATGTACTGATAACATAATGTTTGTCTGTAGCGGTCTTGTTTACACTAAGTATTACACTATTATTTTAATACACACATAAAAATGTTATTTGTTTTATCTTTTAATACTTATTTCTAAATAATAATTCAGTGATATATTAATTATATAGTGGAAAAAATAGGATTTTCTTATGGAAAGTTAATCACAAATGACCAAACAGGAGACGGGCTACCAGGTGTGAAATACCGTTCCAACTGACACCGAAATTGCTAGACAGCTCGTAAATAACCTAATAAAAAAACAGCAGTTAATTTTTAAAAATACTTTATTTATTGTTTTCATTGAATATCTACTTTTACCTCCCGTGCGTGTTAAAATCTCATAGGAAAATATGTAGTTGGAAATATATATTTTACATATTTACATTAAGTACAAGTTTCATGAGGGCAACACATGTATTAGTTAGCCAGTTGTTTGATAATACATATATTGATATTTAATACGGTCAATTTCACAAAATTCATCAGCGGAGAATACGAAGAACAGATGCTGTATACGGTGTGGTTTATAAGTCGCTAAGTATACATGTACATGTATATCTCTTCTACATATTTTATATCCAGACAGGTCGTCAGTAAATTTATAATATATTTACAAATAATGCCTGTAATAAAACGCCTGTAATCAAATGGAATGCATTACTAAGTAACCCTTTGAACAATATAGACCTGTATATAGCGGCGTTTGCAAACAGTGTAGGTCCAGATGAGCCGGCTCGTGACGAGCCGTCTCATCAGGATCTGCACTTTTGCTAATAAGTTCCATTTATACTGGTCTGAAAATCATTCTGTGACGATTGAAGTGACGATTGGAGTGGACGGAAATTTTAAATATCAAAAGTTATTTAGGGGTAAAAGTGTTAAATATACTTTTATAATGCAACATGGCATACTTCCGTTGTATAATAATATACATGTACATGTACATGTCAATGTGTTGATAAATTTATATGTTACTAAATATAGCGAACTGAAAAATACGTGCACCAGACGGGTATTCAGATATTGATCAGGGGTTGAATTTTATGGCGCCCAACACGAGTCATGAGAACATGTTATTTATGGAAACGTTACCTACGTTTTATTAAATATCTCCGCAACTAGTGGCGCGATTCTGATGCAATACATGTCACGTATTTCACAATTTAGTACTTTGTCTCTACCTAATGGTGCAGTTATTTCTGATGTTATTTGTAGAAAACTTACATTTGTCTAAAAATAACTCCGAAAAGACTACAGCGATAAGGATGATCGGTTTCTAAAGTATAAACAGGTAATTGACCGGCTTGACTAAAATATAAACATGTAATTGTGAGATATATCTGTATTGTATCGCTCGAGTGGCTGCTGAGACAATTAGCATAATATAAATCCATTGTATAAGAAACACAACATGCAAACGAAAAATGAAAGTAGCAGAGAATAGCAAAATGTGGTGATCAAGTGGTGGTGTACCTTAATGGAGTCTGTGAGAACATATGTGACTGTGACTGGAGAAATGGGGCTTATGGGTATGCGACCAGGGCCGATCCAGATCAGCCGGTGCATCAGCACAGTCTGATCAGGTTCTTCACTGTTCGGTATTCCATCAACGAAACACCGGTAATGCTTCTAACAGGCAACATAGATGAAGATAGAGTAGTCATCAGGAGCTACATGTACACTGGTCACAAATCCCATACGCCCCATTTCTCCAGTCACAGCCACATATGAGCATGTGGTTGTTCGCTTCATGCACTGTAAATGACATATACCAACCAATCATACCATTTTATTGGATCAAATTCCAAAATGGTCACTTTATAAGTTACCATTAAAGACATTAATTTAAGTAATATAATTGATAAACAATGTAAGCTAAAGGAAAACATGAACAAAAAGATTAAAAGGCAAACACAATTAAGTTTTTTTTTTAAATTTGTGGATTTGGTTATACTTAAAACGTAGACATATGAAGAGTTCTGATATTAATTAGTTTTTGCCCGACGATTGCAGACAAGTGACACAACATGAGAGCCATGCGATTTGTTACCTTAGAATATATTTTCTGTAAATGACGTCGAAATTTGACAAATATTTCATAGCAAATCCGGATCGTAAATTTAGATAATACATTTCATGAGATATACTTGTAGAACATCTTCTTTGCATATATATCCACAAACCTAATGCAATGTTCGCAGAAGAAGAAACACAACTTATTGCATGGTTTGAAGTGTTTCATTCCTTTCAAAACACACATAATGAACAGAAAAAAGACTGTCAAAAAAGAACGGACAAGACAACAGCGTTAAACGAAATCGCAAGCGTTATGTTAGAACTGTCGACTAGAGATAAAACGGTAAAATGAACCCATGTTGAGCGCCCAGAACCGATTAAAGGGAATTAAACAGAAACATTACATTTAAATTTATTTTGTAAACTGACAGATAATGACAATACTAACTACATGTAGAAAACCCCAATGTAAAATTATAATCCGACCAAAAGTTTTGCAAATTTTCATAATTGAACATTTTATGCAAATTTATGCAATTTTTTTTAAACTCAATTTTGAAAATCACGATAAAAACAGTTTTAATTAAAAACAAATATATTTTTACATTTTTTTCATATTATGTCATAAACAATTATCAAAAAGTTCATGTAATAAAGCGCTGAGAAAAAAAGCACTTAGACTTAATATAAATAAAATAAATAATTGTTGTTTGATGACGTCATAGTGGAACGCGCATATTTCAGCTATTTGTCTACGCTCGTTTACTCGAAGTCGGTCAGACTGTTATAAATACTTCCAGTAAACCGAAGTTCGACGAAACGAAATCTGGACAGGACCTCGAAATATTTCCATACACGTTACGGGACGCAACTCTCATACGACCTGTGACACACGGACTTACACTATTGAAACTTGATTGTTTTTTTTGTTGTTTTTTTTTCAATTTTATTCTATAAATAACAAAAATGTTCATTAGTAAATTTCATAATTTGTAAATTAATTTTTGCCCGACTATTGCAGACAAGTGACACAACATGAGACAAGCCATGCGATTCTTTACCTTAGAATGACGTCAATGACGTCGAAATTTGACGAATATTTCATAGCAAATCCGGAATTAAATTCCATTTTATTTACGGAAAATATCGTAAATTTAGCAAATAATTTTCATGATATACATGTTGTGGCAGATCTTCTTTGCATATCTATGAACAAACCTAATGCAATGTTCGCAGAAGAAGAAACACAAATAATTGCATGGTTTGAAGTGTTTCATTCCTTTTAAAACACACTGCATAATGAACAGAAAAAGAAACTATCAAAATAGAACGGACAGCGTTAAACGCATTCGAAAGCGTTATGTTAGAACTGTCGCCAAGAGAGAAAACGGTAAAATGAACCCATGTTGAGCGCCCAGAACCGATTAAAGGGAATTAAACAGAAACATTTTGTAAACTGACAGATAATGACAATACAAACTACATGTAGAAAACCCCAATGCAAAATTATAATCCAACTAAAGTTTTGCAAGTTTTCATAATTGTACATTTTATGCAAATTAAACAATTTCTTTTTAAACTCAATTTTGAAAATCACAACAAAAACAGTTTTAATTAAAACAAATATAATTTTACATTTTTTTCATTTTATTTCATCAAAAATTATTAAAAAGTTAATGTAAGAATGTGCTTAGAGAAAAAGCACTTAGACTTAATACTGTGAAACCACCCTAAACCGGAAACCCTAGGAGGTCCCCAGCGTGTCCGGCTTAGAAAGGTTTCACTGTAAATCAGGCATTTGATCATTCTGAGACATAGTTGTGTGCTTTGCGATCACGAACAGGCAGCATCACACTAGATAAATGACCATGAAAGCCATCCAAATTAAGATCACATGTGTGTTCTTGGTGTCCGGTTTAGAGAGGTGCCACTGTATAAATAAAATAAATATTTGTTAATTGATGACGTCATAGAGGAATGCGCATATTTCAGCTATTTAGAATTTTCAAACCATTGTATCTTTTTTATGTTTACATGCTGTTTTCAGAATTGATTTCATATTATCAAATTTAATTATTTACAAACGTAAAAATAAAGTTGTTTAATTTACCGTTAAATATTGGAATTTATTGCAATGTTGTTTGCCCAGTCCCTTAACACAGAGTGTATTCAAATCATAATTCACTAGTGTAATACATACTAAACTCGTTGACCGATTCATAATATCAGTAGCCGATTTCATCAACATTACAAAGTATACTTTTTTAGCAAAGTATACTTTGAGGGAGTAATCATTTATTTTTCCGGAAATGCATTTTTTCATATAGAACAAACCGCTGCATATAGTTTGTGATAAAAAGTGTGCAGAATTATTATACTGACTTTATTACATTATCACAGCCAAAATGGCTGTGATAATGTAATACATTCAGTATAATACAAATTAATAAATTTATCCTTAAATTGAAAATTTCTCACTCAAAGAATACTTTGCTAGATAAGTATACTTTGCAATGTTGATGAAATAGGCTACAGATGTTACGAACTCATATTAAATCACGAATCATATCAAATCCGCTATATACGTATAAACAATTACGTCTATAATTATTAAAATCCGCATTTGAACTGCATCTCAGATTATACAGAACTGAGCGTGGACAATTTTCAACATAGGCGGTCTCGAATACATGACGTCATTGTGTATCATTGCGCATGCGCTGGGTTAGTAGCAAATGAAACACATCTTCAGGACTGAATATGGAACATTCCCATCAGCTGATCGAATGCCGGGCATTTGATTGGAGGAGAAGATGGAGCGCGTTCGTTCAAGATGCCATAAATAGTCGGTTCCAACACGAGACCCGCACAGTGCCTGCCGCGGTGACTTGACATTGTGCGAATTGACTAGAGTGTTCTTGGACTTGTCTTTGTGCGAGTGGAACTAGAGTTTTCTTGGACTTGTCTTTGTGCGAGTGGAACTAGAGTTTTCTTGGACTTGACTTTGTGCGAGTGGACTACACTTCTGTGGAATATTAACCATGGGTATGATGCTTCTACAGTTGGCTTGTGTGGCACTGGTCATGCTGCGACATGGAACTGGTAAGTTGTTCATTGTAAACACACGTTTATCCCAACAAGTGTATGATAGTTTGTCCCACCGGAATTCATCTTCCAATGTTTCAGGACAGTTGAAGAAGATGTTGTTGCTTCCATATATTGAACACACTACCGCCTGCGCCAATATTGTCAATGTCTGTCATTTATTTATTTCATAATACTTGAATATTGTGTTTGATTGCGAGTTGAGCTTGCTGATAGATATTCATAAACATGAATGGGATTTTATTGGAACATATTTATAGTGTGTTAATTTATTCTCGGGATGCATGAATGCAATTGAATTCCATAATCATACACGTGCAATGAACGCGTACGTGGATTTATTTTGTAAATGGTGTTTTATTCCTGTACGTACCTTTAAAAATGTACGCTATTTCGAATAGGTTTCCCTTTGTTTCCAGCCAACAGCGTTTCGCTATCACATCATTTAGGATACGAAATTAATTGATGTCAGGGCTCCAGATAAGGAAATAGTGTAATTGAGTATTGTCACTCTATCATTTCCGAAGCAAATGGGTATTTCAAAATTGTAATTGGCTAAAATTAAATCGCACTACTGTTTACACATGAACAGACAACAATTATTGAGTAGTTTGTTTCGAAATGAAAACAAATATTGGCACTTTATAAGAATTGTCTCCTTGGAGACAATTCTAAAGAAATACCAAGATGCGTTTTCATGGAAAATAAGAAAAAATATGCTATATTTGTCGTCTGTTTATTGTTGTCTGCAGCATGATAAAGGAAACATAAATTTTGTATTACTTTCTGATACTCGCTACTTTTGAAATTCAATTGAGGTTTTCGCAATTTTAATTGAGTATTTAAGCAAATACGCAGCTTATCTGGAGCTCTGGATTAGATGCTAAAAACGTGTGAGGGTGTCATTTGAAATGTACTGCAGCTTTGTTTTATATGATTTCCTGGTGACATTGTGGTATATTTCTCGTTTGCAATTAAGCCTGTATTTGATGTGGTAACTAGGTTTGTATTGGCCGAATACATATTCAGTGAAAGTATTGCAATGAACGCATTAACCTGATACAATATCCGGGTTACAGCTAACTGAAAACTGACGTTTCATTGGTCAAACGGCGTCACATGACGTTACCGAATTACATCAATATACTGGCGTCACGGAAACAAGTTATTTTCAAAGAAATAATTACATCACCATTGCTCATTGTGCAGCCAAAAAAGTTATCTGATCAATATAATACAATGATATAGTATTTTGATATCACGTTTATCAGGCTCGGCTCGAAAACGGCAGCATGGTAGTCTCTGTTTGAACACCACAGTCTGTGCGACATGCATGTGTACGCAACGAAATGGTAGACACACGCCGGGTTACATCAGATGTTAATGCTCAATGGGAGTAACTTTGATTTATGTTGCATGTGTTCTACATGTTTGTTTTCAGTAGTCTCCTCCTAGCTTTCATTAGGAACAGTAAATGGTAATAGGAAGAAGGCTAGAAGTGATAACTCGTTGTAAAAAATGATTGCGAAATGGAGAATAAGCCATGACCTGAGATTTGAATGAAACCATGATTCAGTTTGCGTTTCTATAAACCATGTAATAAGGAAGTTACTTACCCAGTTACTTACCCAGTTACTTACCCAGTTTTACCCAGTTACTTACCCAGTTTGTAAGCAGCGAACTCGGTTTGAAATATATAACTTTGAAAATGTCCAAATATGGCTGACACTCAAAATGTGTAAACCATCTGGAAATAAGTGATGTACTAGATTCCATTAGTCTTGGAGAACTAGGAGTCCACTAGCTTGCCCGGATAATGTAGTTTGAGCGTTCACAAAAAAACCCGCCTGTAGAAAATTCAATGCAAATATAAGAACACTGGGATACCAGTTCTATTTAATCACCCTTATGGAAACCCGTACTATATCTACTTTCTTCTTTTCTTCGAGTGAACGACTGCACTGGCTCGTGGACCGTGCATGGCGAGTGCATGAAGCACAAATCTGATTATTTGTTTTAATTTAGAACGTTTAGTTGCATGCATTCAGTCGAAATGATGCTCTAAAAAGGGTTGCAGCTGTAGACTGCCAATTTCGCGACTTATATTTCACACTGCAGCCTATGCACGGTCTTCATAACGAAGTAAGTTATTGTCTTTATATATTCACATGATACACAACTAAGATGGCTAATGCTTCCTGCATTAACCCTTAGACCACTACAAACAACAATTGTCGTCTGCTGTTGCTTTTTTATCTTGCCTTATGTCTCAACAAAACATGTTTTGACAGCACCTCAGAATCATTTTCAATGGAAATTATTCTGAAGTGCTGTCAAAGCATGTTGTAAATTACTCTAAAGTGCTGTCAAAGCATGTTTTTGATGATAACAATACACAGCAGACGACAAAGAAATTAAAATAGCGGTGTAAGGGTTAAACGACTACCACCCAACTGGTACATTTTCCCTTGGCTGGTCTCATTTCACTGACAGCCAGCCCACTCAATTCAATTGACTCATTCGTCATGTGGACTCGTTAGTCAACCGAATTACATGGCCTGGCAGTCGTGAACTATATTATGAATCCTCAGACTGGTAGTTATTCTCTCTACATAAATCAGGAATACCTTGGCTACGGTTTCATCACAACTGAATTACGAGGAAAATAATACAACACTGAAATACCATACCTCAGTAACACTCTCTGACGTCTTCTTGTTCGTGTTGTTGTATTACTTGACCCCACAATGGTGCGCGCACGGTGATCGCTTGACCGCGTATTTTCAGATATGGATTCCTGTAACATTCAACAGCCATTCTACTTTCACTTTCAAAAGTTGCATTCAAACTCATTCTCGATATGTTGTCCTGTTCTGTTCTATTCGAACCATGGATTAAACTACTAATTGTTGTTTTTATTAAATTTGTCAATTTGCACATTTCTACTTTCTTTTGATATATTAATTTCAAACAGCTCCTTTAAACATCGCACAACTATTTATAGCTTCATATCCTTTTATCAGATGCGGACATAACGGGTTTTACCACGCCATCCGCCGGCGGTGCCGTAACGACTGGCGTAACGACTGGTGAAACAACAACAGAGGCGACGGTTGTTATTGTTGACGGCACTGTCGCCGGTACGACAATAACTACAGTTACCGGCTCTGTAGATGGTTCTGCTGCCATAACATACGAATTGACCGACACAAACATCGAAATTGATTCTGGAGCGGTTAAGACCAAGACGGGATATACAGTCGACTATGCTACAAAGCCGTCATTTACCTTAATAATCACGTAAGTCATAAATACATATACACGTATAGATGTGTTGTTTCATATTCTATTTCGCCTGCCAGAACACAGAAATACATGTATTTGTTAACGATCGCCTCGGTAATACATGGACATTCATGATACTGCGCGGCCTTTTAGAATATGACATATACATGTAAGTCAAAATGTCATGTTGTCACATTCCGATGACGCACGTACTTTACATGTACATGTAGTCTCCACAGTCAATCATAATATACATGAATATTACTTTCGAAATACTTTATAAGATAAGGATATGCATTTATGTAAACATAATAGTCTACACCCAATAATGTATTGTGATAAAAACTTGACGTTATAAAGTGTTTCGAATGTAATATCCATGTATATTATGATTGACTGTGGAGACTACATGTACATGTAAAGTATCATGTAACGAAATGTTCACTGGCGGAATACGGTGTCGTATCCGGTATACACAGGTTCTCAAACGAGCTTTCAATTCATATGATTTTTATGAAACGCGTCACGCCCAATGTATGCATCAGCCTCTGGCGAGGTACACACACTTGCTGACGAGTTTCATAAATCTCATATCAAATTGGACCGAGCTTTATTTTCGGTTTATCACTTTACCCGCCAAATAGCACAGTTTGAAGTAACGGACCAAGATTCATAAATACATTAAATATACATAGAATCATCAATAATTGGAAACACAATTTTATTTTTCTGTCTCTTATAACACATTACAAAGGTTGCTATGTTTTTAATGGGACGTACTCAGACGGCCTTGAGACAACGGACTCTTACGAAACAGCCAATCGATTTATAGCATTGTCACCTATATAGAAGCTAGGTAAATGTTGGTCCTCCGCAATTATATATTCCCGTATTCGTTATGTCAACGCGTATTCGAACTATGGGTTATTTTGATCAACAACATTCTGCATGTGTCTGTAGAAGTATGACTTCGGTAACATTTTCGGGGCCTATACTACTGTTTTACAGCGCAAACATCGGCTTCAAACAATACACTTTAATTTACGTCGTGCCGGCCCGTAAAGAACCATTTTGCATCGAAAAAACATTGTTTGATTTAAGCATATTTTATTTGCATATAATTTAAAAGTTAGGTATCAATCGTAGTATGTAAATACTTATACAAATGGTATTGGTTTGAATGCAAGCTTATATAAATCATCTCCCTAACATGTGGCTTGGTATCACAGGCTGCAGGAACCAGGACATAACAAACATAATTAGTACTGCCATTAGCATAGAATGGGAGTTTATTTTTGCTTTATGCTCCCAGTTGCTGCTTTCCGCGATACCCGGTAGATGCGTTATAGATGACAATATGTAAATATACACGCATTAACTATTTTTATATTTACAAAGAAAGGAAAAACAACTAGTTTATTTGTTATTATAAAACAAAAATAAACAAAAAAACACTGCAGCAGTTCGAGACAAAAATATGTTCGCACATAAAGCCAACCACTCCCATATTAAATCTTGGCTGTCGTGATGATGTATAAAAGCAGTCACAGTGGAACCCCTCCAAACCGGATACCATGAGATGTAACCAGGGCGTCGGCCATAAAGGTCTTCCACTGTAATGTAAATCAGTCATATGCCCACTCCAAGACATGGTGCCATGCTTTACAATCACGAACAGACTTACCATCAGAGATAAATGCAAATATAACTCATCAGAATTACCCACACATTCACGTACAAGGTGCCCGGCTTACCGATGTTCCATCGTACCATCTAAAAGCGACTTGTATTCTCTAGATACATTATTTCAACTGTAAATATTGTTTCGTTAGTAGGATCGTCCAGTTGTATATTACCATAGAGTATACATGTAGTACGGAGGGTCGGTTTCTATGTAGTACATATCTTGGACAGGAGAACAAGTAGAGAGTGGCATCTTCAACACGACCACAGATACCATTTGGTGATTTGGAAATATAGGTCATAGTTAAGAGCACTGCATTTTGTCCGGAGTCGTGTATGTATGCCGTTGACAGGTTGTAATAATAACTTGGAACCTTGTCTGTGATTGTTTTTATTTTGGTTTAAAAATAACTAAATGACGGAGCATTCCATGTGTTTTCTGGCATAGAGTTCCAGTCTGGATCGTATGATCTGTAGGTTGTCAGCATTTCTTAAATTGTAACGAGTAGTGTTTGTTTCAGGCGGAAGGATATCTACATGATAATGAGGTGTAATGCCTTTTTTTCATTTTGTGAAAAAGGCGACTGTTTATGTTACTGCTGTCCATTATCTAATATCAAATCAATTTGATCAAACCTACATTTACACCCGTCCAATGTGTCACGACAGACAATTGAATAGCACCGAAATGTCTGTAATTTCTAGGGAAGCCATGTCGTCTAATATTTATGGGTCTTCCCGATGACGTAATCGCTAAGCTTATGATTGGCTGATTTTCGTTGAGTGTCACGCGTAAGCGTCATGTTGCATTGACTGATTACTAGCCGGACACCTGCTTACCTTGTGACCGAAGCAATGAAACGGTACCAGCTGACCAGTCGCGTGACGTTGTTGATTGGTTACAGTTTGTTTGACGTTGTCAATAACGTCACGCCATTGGCCGGTAATATCACTGTTCCATGAATTGCAACAAAATGACGTAACACAATATATTTATTAATTTTAACGCCATATTTAGTTATTTCGAGTTTGCTACTATCCGATAATTCAATGTAAATATATAAACATGGATAGTTGCGTTTACTGTGTTATCGGACGCCACGCAGTTTAAACAGAACAACTGTTTTCACACCACATTAAACGCAACAGTCCCTGATTTATTACTTAATGACAGTTTTGCGATGTCAATACAATTCGTTCCAGGTGTTACATGTAATTCCCGTGGAGCAATGGACTCCATTGACTATCAACGCACCTAGTTGAAAATCACCACAGAGTACACTAGTTATTATACTAGCAATAACAGTATGGGTTACAGCATGGCATATACAGGTCATACATACTTTTGCTTTCATTCTATTGGTCGAACTGCGCCACATTCAATTACCGAATAGCATCAGTGTAATGACGCAACGTTAACAAGTTCCCAGTATTTTCAACGAACACATTGTTACACGCAAATGTGTCCATCTAACATAAAACGTTACCTGATAAATAAAAGTACTACCCGTTTTCCAGCATAGCATTGCCTGAATATATTGTATACTCAAAACCAAATTGCCTGGCATTCTGTACATGTATATAATACATGTGATACAATTACCAGCGCCTTCGATGCTGATGATAATGCTGTGATAGCAACTCTAAACCTGACCGTGACCGTGAACGACCGACCGACGTTTACATCGCCGACCTTGTGCTGGGAAATTGCCAGTGACGCCACCGTCGGTAAGTACACTACAAGCTGCGCTAATATTGCCAATATTTGTTAATGCCTTATTTCAACATACTGCAATATTATGTCTGAAATTGGACCTCTTGATGTCTGAGCATGAGCTGTGCTACAGCTCAGGCTCAGACAATCAAAATGCTCGATTGTATAATTGCCATTATGTGTTCAGAAATGATGATTATCTGGACTAGATTAACGCAGGAGGCAGTGTATCATTGCGGCTGTACACCAATCCGTAAACCACATTCAACCAATGAATGGTTAGCTTATTATTACGTGACATTATATTATAACTCCAATTGTAATTCCAGTCCGTCTCCCAGTCAAGAGCAGCTCGACATTGCAAATGCGAATAATTAAACACATAGTGTGTACAGATGGTTCGTTGTGCTATATGTATTTGTTTTCTTGGAATATTTACTGAGGCCATCATTGGTCATGTACTAGTAAATCAAGTTGATTTCACAGAAGTAAATTATATTGCAGTAGCGTCTACGTTTGTGTTCCCACTGGAATCAGGGATCAAGATTTGAACGATGTTCAACCGTGGGTCAAACGTGGTCCAAACACGAATTTCTAAACGCGTATTCCTAATAGCAAATACAATTCCAGTATTCCGTTTGCAAATGTGTAAAAACGGTTTTCTAACCGTATTCCTGAGACATTCGATGAAACCACCCTTTTTTCATGACGTACCATTTCTCCAAAACCCCATACGCAGTCAAACAAAAGCGCCAAACGAGTTTTCCTGAAACTCTGCACGTGATATAAAAACGGTCAAACGTTTCCGATGAAACCGATTTCGCCGTTTATGTATCAATGAACATGCGCAATGAAATCGCGGAAACCACAAAAACGTTTTTCTGGCAAACGTCAAGTGAAAACTCGGAACAAAGACACTGACTGTATTTATGAAGAGACTTATTTTAAATGGCTGAAAAGCTTCGAACTCAATGCAGACTCAAGGTGCATGATCACGTGGTTACAACAACAACAACAATGACTGAAAGTGTTGAAAGCGCGCCCACTGGCACTGCAAAGTAAGTCGTATTTGATATTTTCCTTAATATGCAACGGATTTTGATGGCGCAGCAAACATGTCTTCGTGAGTTGCATTTGGTGGCCTCGGGACTTCGGCACATACTTAAGTCGTTTTTTTTAATCGATTTCCGTGTCAATAAACACGGAAAATGTAATAATACACAGAAATCGATTCTTCGCAAAAAAGGCAAAAATTTGGGCCAAAATACGGAAACCATCAGATGCAGCTTAACGAGACGCGTTTGATGTGCCATATTTCGATAACATTCGTTACGTAGTAAGGCAATATAAAATAATACGTACTTTGAAAGCTTTGAGAAGTTTCAGTAATTGTTGTTGTTGTTACCACGTGATCATGCACCTTGAGACTACATTGATGTAAGTAAAATCACTACGTCTGATGTGTGACATGACTATAAAAGTATCATTCGCTTAAATTATTTCGAGGATACATGCATACATGTATGTTTACAATCAATATCACAAATAATCCATCATATGTACTGGTGTGGGATTAAGAGTATTCCATATATACTCCGGTGTGTGACTAAGAGTATTCCATATATACTCCGGTGTGTGACAAGGATATTCCACCCGAGTGGTCAGAATATGTTGTCAGAAACGAGGCTTTGCCGAGTTTCTGACGACATATTCTGACCACGAGGTTCTACCCGTAGAGATTCTACCCGTAGAGATTCTACCCGTAACCGTGTACATAGACACTGCTTGAATCTTACTTCCCGCAAATTGACGTAAACTGTAAACAACAAATGGTCGCTGAATTAATACCATTTGTTGGCCGTTATCGATGGAATTAATTGGCAATTTCTTGCAAAACAAAAATCCTGACCAAATCTTTCACTCGCCAAACTGGGGGAGTGCCTGTAGAAAGTACTCGACCGCCACAAAAAGCACTCGCCATGGCGAGCTGGGCGAGTGAAATGTCAACCCCTGATTATTGTATCGATTCAGGTGCGCGAAATGACCTTGTCAATTTTCATAAACTGAAGCCATCACAGGCGCTCGGATTGTTCAACAAAAATAATAGAGTCGCATTTCATCACACTATCGGATTATTTAATGATTAGGATGCATGTTTTGTTGAACGGGTATATAATAAATAGGTTTTTGGATTTGTACGGAAATATATTTCGGCATACTCGTTCGTTCGGCGAAACCTAAAATTATTCAAACTCTAAGACAATGTTTCCTGTGTGAAGTGTATCGTACTGCATTTTCTGTGTAACGTCATTATAGATTAGTTGATGTTTTAAGTAAAATGGACACTGATTAATAATATCGATGGCTCCGGATGATTATTTAAAGCATGCGGTATGTAACTGTCAAAAAACAATGTTTCTGTTTTAAATCATCATCATTTCGCTGTCCAATGTTGGATTTTATCGAGCCATTGACCTATGACTATGTAAACGATTCTGTAATTTGTCGGCATAAAATGGCGGAAACTACTTTTCATTAGACACGAGGTTAATTGTATCATTGCGCGTGAAAAATAATATACTCAAATTAATACATGTCAGTTTATATTATATTAAATCAGATAAACATTTTGTAATATAAATGTCGTACAGAAACATTAACAACACATGTATTACACTACATAATAATGTTAGCTCACTATCAGAACTATTTTTCATGGTGTATAACTACGTATAAATTACATGTGGAGCGGTCGATCATTGCGCTAAAAATATAACCTTCCGAACAAAATATTTATTATGAAACACGACAGTTAATATTTTATAAAATCACAAACTGTTTTTAAAAATATAACTGTAGCTCAAAAAAAATGTAGCTGGCCAAAAATGTGAGTGACACGTTCATAATGCACCGCTCGCTTTGGAACTCTCTCACGTTGCGTAGCTAGAATCATGAAGCATGAAGTACGTTCGTTGGTCGACAATTACTCATTTGCATAAAACATGTGAGGTCTGAAAAACCGTATAAGGACTATATCCAAGCAAATATGCTTGGATAAAAATACGGTCTGAAGACGCCCATGACATGATGTGTAAACCCAATTACTACATACACAAATTCAATAGGACGCAGTACGAGACAAACTCGGATAAATATTGAAAATAGACCATATATCCTCAATTCAAATTTGTGCAGTAATGTTTACAGAATCATTTCATGTTTTTATTTTGAGTATTTATTGCAATTCAAAGACGCTGTCTTCAATTACGCAAATATCAGTCCGCCGAAAGTTTCACTCCGACGGACATTTGTCATTTCAACACGTTGCCGTTTCCAAGAAATTCTTGCTCACTGGATTATTAAACAAATATTCCAACCACTATCAACTGTCAATATGCACATGTTTGGGGAAGAATCAACAACATACGAGGTAAATAGTTTGCTGTCAATTACATGTGTTTTTTTTTAATAATAATCATGTATTCAGTATTCGGCCAACTGATTTACAGACGCCCCTTACACAACTCGTCCCACAAATTTACGCAACTTTGATAAAACTGGATAAAACATGAAACAAATAATAGCCTACATAACAAATCCAGAGCGACGTTGTTTACATTGTTGTCTACTGACAATAACATTGAAATGGACTATGGGTATGCGAGAAAAGGATATTCCACCCGAGTGGTCAGAATATGTTGTCAGAAACGAGGCTTTGCCGAGTTTCTGACGACATATTCTGACCACGAGGGTGGAATATCCTTAGTCACACACCGGAGTATATCTGGAATACTTTTTCTCGCATACCTACTAAGTCCAGAATCATGTTTAGCCATAGTATGCCATCAACGAACCACCATGATATAATACTAACTTTTTTTCTTTATGTGCTATCTCCAATACAACCACTCAATCGCATTACCCGTATCAACAAATGGGTGTAAAGTTTACACCAACGAATTAGAGTCTCCTACATTGGATCGTAACATTTAACACATAACAGCCCAATAAAAATACGGTCTGAAGACGCCCATGACATCATAATAGGACGCAGTACGAGACAAACTCATATAAATATTGAAAATAGACCATATATCCTCAATTCAAATTTGTACAATAATGTTTACAGAATCATTTTATGTTTTTATTTTGAGTATTTATTGCAATTCCGAGACGCTGTCTTCAATTACGCAAATATCAGTCCTCCGAAAGTTTCACTCCGACTGACATTTGTCATTTCAACACGTTGCCGTTTTCAAGAAATTCTTGCTCACTGGATTATTAAACAAATATTCCAATCACTATCAACTGTCAATATACATATGTTTGGGGAAGAATCAACAACATACGAGGTAAATATTTTGCTGTCAATTACATGTCTTTTTTTTAATAATAATCATGTATTCAGTATTCGGCCAACTGATTTACAGACGCCCCTTACACAACTCGTCCCACAAATTTACTCAAATTTGATAAAGCAGGATAAAACATGAAATAAATAATAGCCTACATAACAAATCCAGAGCGACGTTGTTGACATTACAAATTGTCTACTGACAGTACCGTGTAGAGAGCGTGTGTTTGTAAACAATGCAGACGACGTTTGGAAGCCAATACACAAAACGTAGTTCCGGCAGTGTGTCACAGGTCAGCCGTGTGAGATAGCCGTGTGAGACAGAAAAATCCGACATGGGCGTGGCTTCGGAAATAACATTCAAATGGACTCTGGGTATTCGAGAATAAGAGTATTCCATATATACTCCGGTGTGTGACAATGATATTCCACCCGAGTGGTCAGAATATGTTGTCAGAAACGAGGCTTTGCCGAGTTTCTGACGACATATTCTGACCACGAGGGTGGAATATCCTTAGTCACACACCGGAGTATATCTGGAATACTTTTTCTCGCATACCTACTAAGTCCAGAATCATGTTTAGCCATAGTACGCCATCAACGAACACCATGGTATAATACTAACTTTTTTTCTTTATATGCTATCTCCAATACAACCACTCAATCGCATTACCCGTATCAACAAATGGGTGTAAACAAAGTTTACACCAACAAATTAGAGTCTCCTACATTGGATCGAAACATTTAACACATAACGGCCCAATGAAAATAACGGTCTGAAGACGCCCATGACATCATGTGTAAACCCAATTACTACATACACAAAATAAATAGAACGTAGTACGAGACAAACTCATATAAATATTGAAAATAGACCATATATCCTCGATTCAAATTTGTACAATAATGTTTACAGAATCATTTTATGTTTTTATTTTGAGTATTTATTGCAATTCCGAGACGCTGTCTTCAATTACGCAAATATCAGTCCGCCGAAAGTTTCACTCCGACGGACATTTGTCATTTCAACACGTTGCCGTTTTCAAGAAATTCTTGATCACTGGATTATTAAACAAATATTCCAATCACTATCAACTGTCACTGTACATATGTTTGGGGAAGAATCAACAACATACGAGGTAAATAGTTTGCTGTCAATTACATGTGTTTTTTTTTAATAATAATGTTCGGCCAACTGATTTACAGACGGCCCTTACACAACTCGTCCCACAAATTTACTCAAATTTGATAAAACTGGATAACACTTGAAATAAATAATAGCCTACATAACAAATCCAGAGCGACGTTGTTGACATTGTTGTCTACTGACAGTACTGTGTAGAGAGCGTGTGTTTGTAAACAAGGCAGACGACATTTGGAAGCCAATACACAAAAAGTAGTTCCGGCAGTGTGTGACATGTCAGCCGTGTGAGATAGCCGTGTGAGACAGAAAAATCCCACATGGGCGTGGCTTCGGAAATAACATTGAAATGGACTCTGGGTATGCGAGAAAATGATATTCCACCCGAGTGTCAGAATATGTTGTCAGAAACGAGGCTCTGTCGAGTAAATTACGACTTATTCTGACAATGTACGGGCACGCTATTTAACCCTGTCATCCTTACGTAAATGGATTGGATTTAGATATGTTCATTTTGCTACAAATCCAATCGTCACAATATGCTTTTCAGACTAGTCCATTTATGAAAAGGCGGTGTTTTTGCTCTGAAAACTATGAAAATTACTTGATACGAGCCGGCTCATCTGGATCTGCACTTTTGCAAACACCGCTTTTGGTGTATGCCCACATTCATTCACCATTACCCCATGTATTTATTGGCAATATTATAAATTTTATATCAGGCGTAAATTTCCACAGTGATATCAGGGGCAACACAACCATATTTCCTTAACATGTTAACGGACATTACTATTTATTCTCTGTAATTAATTTTTTGGTTTGCAATGATCAAACTTTATAATTTGTCGAAACTATTATTTGTTCAGGTGACGCATACGCATTTAATTAGTATAAATAATTAAAAAATATCATGTCTCAGTTGCATATGAAAATATCCTATTACCACCGAGAGTCACTATCAGTACAATACATATTACTTCATTTAAATGATTATATCTGTATAGCGGGCACTTGTAATTTTTATAACTGGTGGAATAGGGACACACTTATACACTAATTTAAGTCCTATAATGAACATTTTGTGCCTAGTGAGTGGGCATATAGCTTTAACATGTTCGTGTGTTCGTACGGTTCTATGTTGCATGATTATAAGTATTATTATGTAGGTTGTAGGTTATTCAAACATATGGTCACCTGGTTTATTATAATAATATATTTGTAATATATTTTGGATCTATAATTTGACTTTAAATCTAAAATTCTAGGGACAACCGTCGGCACGTACACAGCGTCCGCCGGAACGGTTGGAACTGATATTACCACATATTCCGTTGCTACAGGTACGTACATCAAGTCGCATTCACTACCCGCTTTGTATATAATATATAATTAGATTAAACGTCAGAAAATAATAAACAATCCCCCTAACGAATGCATTATTGGCAAGGCTTTTAGAAACTGTGTTGCACAGGGGAAACATTTCTATTATAGATACATGTACTACTGTCTGTTCGCCGACGAACGTTTGGCTTTGTAAGACATTACATCACAGACTTATATCCGAGTACATTACATCAATGACAAAAACGTTACCCTTCTCATTGTTTTATTGGATGAAATTTGACAAATATCTATTTTATTGGGAAAAATTGAATTTTCCTATGGGAATTTAACATGGGGCAAAAAACAGTTGTGGAGTACGGAGCCCCGCAAGGGACGTCCAATTTTTTTTGTATTAATTCGTTTCCACAAATTCGCAATTCGTTCCCACGAATAACATTTCGTTCCCTCAATTTAACAATTCGTTCCAACGAAATAATTGTTAATTCGTGAGAACAATTGTTATATCGTGAGAACGAATTCTTAATTCGAGGGAGCGAATTGTTAAATTATGGGAACGAAATGTCATTTCGTGGGAACGAATTGTTAAATTGAGGGAACGAATTGTTATTTCGTGGGAACGAATTAATACAAAAAGTCCATGTCCCCTGCGGGGCTCCGTAGGGGAGGTAGGACAAGAGTGTAAAAGGTTAAAGAAAAGAAATTGACTGCGAAATCTGGCTAGGTTGTTTGGAAATGAGGTAACTAAGAAAACAACGACACATTTTTAAATTCCATTTGTTTTTTTTTAAATCTACGTTTAACCCCTATTAACCATCAATAATTAATTGAATTTCATCTAATGATTTTTCATAAAAAAGTACTTACATTTAAATCATTTTATATTTATTGTGCTTAATACCCAAAAATTCGTCGGTAGCAAACCATGGAACAGACCCAAGTTTAATTAATTCCAATAAAAATAACCTCGTATCTTTCGAAAACAGAAATCATGGTAGCGTTCACTCTGCTAGTTGTAAACAATGTACATGTACCTGTATTATAACGTTTTATTACCAATTCTGAATGACAATTATATAACTAAACAATTATTTCATCACCTTGTATACATATCTGGGGCCCAATGCCTTAATTTCGCTAGCTTTATTTCATAGCCATTTAATATAGCAATTTTACTTTTCAACAGCCGGGAACACCAACGTTGACTTTTCGGCGACCCTGACCAACGGCGTTCTTGTCACCGCGAAAACCCCCTTGGGGAGCGAAAACTACACCCTTGTGATACAGGCGGTGGATGATGGTGCGGCACCCGCTACCGGGTCTATTTCAGTCACCATTCGGCGGATGGCGGACGGAACCACCCTGCAGGCATGTCCCAACGGCGTCAGCGGACTCGTCGGCAGCCTGATTGTCCTAATTACGGCGATGACGGCAAAGTTTATGTAGGCTGTACTAGCTCGATCCTTACAAGACTGATGAAATAAATGTTTTTGTCTGCTGTTGTTTCTTCATCATTTGGTGTCTTTATGAAAACATGTTGTTGTTTTTCAGTACATTAGAATAATGTACATTAAATGTACTGGCCGAACTATTGTTTTTGATGAGTAAATAAATAAGACAATTACACAAACACAGCAGACGATAATATTTGTTTTCAGCTTTGTCGGGATTAACCCGTTCACTGGAGCAGACGGACGGTCGTTATCTGAAGTAATATATTTATAATAGTTCCGCGTATGCCTAGTGTATTTGATCGCATTGTGCCAAACAGTAGTGACGTCATGAGTCACGTGATACTCGCAAGTAAAGGCACTGTGTCTCAGATGATGAGTCATAGATTCAATATGTGCCGTTACGTCTTTATATGAACAGCGAATTACCGATTTCAACCAAACGCACCATTCGTCGCTTCATGACATTTCATAAATGAATTGCCATTTTACTGAACAGTATGAAATATTTTGCAAACCTAATAACATTGTGATAATTTATTGAAAGGTGCGTAACTTTTTTCAGAAACCACGTCATGCTGTAGAAT
>CM055280.1:14429212-14468285 GCA_029237695.1 Conchocele bisecta | reverse complement strand
TTTACAAAATAATATTTTCTTTAAAACTTACAATGGTTTGAATATTATAATTAGCTGAAATATGCGTGTTCCACTATGAGGTCATAGAAACACAATTATTGTTTATATGTATTTATATTAAGTCAGAGTGATTTTTTCTCTCATCATTTTATTACATGAACTTGATAATTTATGGTGAAATAAAATGAAAAATTTAAACAAAATATTTTTATTTTAATTCAAACATTTTGATTAGTATTTTCAAAAATTTGATTAAAAAAATTGCATAAATTTGCATAAAATGTACAATTATGAAAACTTACATAACTTGTTATCACATTATAATTGTTGGATGTTTTATTGTGCATGTCGCTGTTATTGTCATTAACTACCAGTTTACAAAATATATTTTAAAATTATTTTGTTTCTATTCATATGACCTTTAATGTGTGATGTGGATTTATAGAAATATTCGTAAGAACATTTTTGTTGTACGAAGTTTAGTGAAACTGTCCCCTGGTACCTAATTACACTACCTCCTGTTTTAACCTTGCCAATATATCAGCGTTTCTGAAGATCAGACAATCAGAACTCGCAATTAAACTCAGGCTCAGTCAATCAAGCTAATTCATTTCAATCACAATACACAAGTATTTTGAAGGAAAAATAAATTAAAATATTGGCAAGATTAGCGCAGGCGGTGGTGTATTCAAGAGATGGTTGTTTTAATAAATATATAAAACACAAAAACTAGGGTTCGCAAAGGCAGATACTTTTCATTATTATAAACATTGTTTTGCGAACCCAGATTTTTTGTCAGGATACTCGTATATATATGAGGTCAGCATAGAAAGCAAGTCGATAGTTCAGACGTGTTCCATAGCCATGCCTTACAAAACTGGATATGGACAGAGACAAAGTTACATGTACCTGTACTTCTATATTTGTTTATTTAGTCACAAGCTCCATCTCCCAGCCTCATAGTTTATCATATGTGTCTCAATTATCGCAGCATAACACAGATCAGTATTGACCAAGGAAGCTTCCCCAGTTAGAGAATGAGAAAGGAACATCAGGAATCACTATAAGTAGGAGCCATGAATAAAACCCGCTACAAGTATTTATGCACCAGTCGATATATGGACACGTGTCTACAGAGACAAACTTACCAGTTCCATGTCGCAGCATGACCAGTACCACACAAGCCAACTGTAGAAGCATCAGACCCATGGCTAATATTCCAGGAGAAGTGTAGTCCACTCGCACAAAGTCAAGTCCAAGAAAACTCTAGTTCCACTCGCACAAAGACAAGTCCAAAACCTCTAGTCAACTCGCACAATGTCAAGTCACCGCGGCAGGCACTGTGTGGGTCTCGTGTTGGAACCGACTATTTATGGCATCTTGAACGAACGCGCTCCATGCTCTCCTCCAATCAAATGCCCGGCATTCGATCAGCTGATGGGAATGTTCCATATTCAGTCCTGAAGATATGTTTCATTTGCTACTAACGTAGCGCATGCGCAATGATACACAATGACGTCATGTATTCGAGACCGCCTATGTTGAAAATTGTCCACGCTCAGTTCTGTATAATCTGAGATGCAGTTCAAATGCGGATTTTAATAATTATAGACGTAATTGTGTATACGTATATAGCGGATTTGATATGATTCGTGATTTAATATGATAGTTATTAAACGCCGAGTTCGTAACATCTGTAGCCTATTTCATCAACATTGCAAAGTATACTTATCTAGCAAAGTATACTTTGAGGGAGAAATTTTCAATCGAAGGATACATGTATTAATTTTTATTATACTGAATGTATTACATTATCACAGCCATTTTGGCTGTGATAATGTAATAAAGTCAGTATAAAAATTATGCATCAACTATATGCAGTGGTTAGTTATATATGAAATAATTCATTTCCGGAAAAAGAAATGAATACAAAATAAATGATTACTCCATCAAAGTATACTTTGCTAAGAAAGTATACTTTGTAATTTTGATGAAATCGGCTACTGATATTATGAATCGGTCAACGAGTTTATTATGTATTAAACTCGTGCATTATGATTTTAATACACTCTGTGTTAAGGGACTGCGCAAACAACAATGCAATAAATTCCAATATTTAACGGTAAATTAAACAACTTTATTTTTACGTTTGTAAATAATTCAATTTGATAATATGAAATCAATTCTGAAAACAGCATGTAAAAATAAAAAAGATACAATGGTTTGAACATTCTAAATAGCTGAAATATGCGCATTCCTCTATGACGCCATCAATTAACAAATATTTATTTTATTTATACAGTGGCACCTCTCTAAACCGGACACCAAGAACACACATGTGATCTTAATTTAGATGGCTTTCATGGTCATTTATCTCGTGTGATGCTGTCTGTTCTTGATCGCAAAGCACACAACTGTGGCTCAGAATGATCAAATGCCTGATTTACAGTGAAATCTTTCTAAGCCGGACACGCTGGGGACTTCCCAGGGTTTCCGGTTTAGGGAGGTTTCACTGTATTAAGTCTAAGTTCTTTTTTCTAAGCACTTTATTATATGAACTTTTTAATAATGTTTGATGAAATAAAATGAAAAAAATATAAAATTATATTTGTTTTAATTAAAACTGTTTTTGTTGTGATTTTCAAAATTGAGTTTAAAAAGAAATTGCTTAATTTGCATAAAATGTACAATTATGAAAACTTGCAAAACTTTAGTTGGATTATAATTTGGCATTGAGGTTTTCTATATGTAGTTTGTATTGTCATTATCTGTCAGTTTACAAAATAAATTTAAATGTAATGTTTCTGTTTAATTCCCTTTAATCGGTTCTGGGCGCTCAACATGGGTTCATTTTACCGTTTTCTCTCTAGGCGACAGTTCTAACATAACGCTTGCGAATGGCGAATGCGTTTAACGCTGTCCGTTCTATTTTGATAGTTTCTTTTTCTGTTCATTATGCAGTGTGTTTTAAAAGGAATGAAACACTTCAAACCATGCAATAATTTGTGTTTCTTCTTTTGCGAACATTGCATTAGGTTTGTTCATAGATATGCAAAGAAGATCTGCCACAACATGTATATCTCAAGAAAAGTATTTGCTAAATTTACGATATTTTCCGTAAATAAAATGGAATTTAATTCCGGATTTGCTATGAAATATTCGTCAAATTTCGATGTCATTTACAGAAAATATCTTCTAAGGTAAAGAATCGCATGGCCTGTCTCATGTTGTGTCATTTATGAATGCCACTTGTCTGCAATAGTCGGGCAAAAATTAATTTACAAATTATGAAATTTACTAATGAACATTTTTGTTATTTATAGAATAAAATTGAAAAAAAAAACAATCAAGTTGCAAACGTGTAAGTCCGTGTGTCACAGGTCGTATGAGAGTTGCGTCCCGTAACGTGTATGGAAATATGTCGAGGTCCTGTCCAGATTTCCTTTCGTCGAACTTCGGTTTACTGGAAGTATTTATCACAGTCCGACGGACTTCGAGTAAACGAGCGTAGACAAATAGCTGAAATATGCGCGTTCCACTATGACGTCATCAAACAACAATTATTTATTTTATTTATATTAAGTCTAAGTGCTTTTTTTCTCAGCGCTTTATTACATGAACTTTTTAATAATTTTTGATGACATAAAATGAAAAAAAATGTAAAAACATATTTGTTTTTAATTAAAACTGTTTTTATTGTGATTTTCAAAATTGAGTTTAAAAAAAATTGCATAAATTTGCATAAAATGTTCAATTATGAAAATTTGCAAATCTTTTGGTCGGATTATAATTTTACATTGGGGTTTTCTACATGTAGTTTGTATTGTCATTATCTGTCAGTTTACAAAATAAATTTAAATTTAATGTTTCTATTTAATTCCCCTTCAATCGGTTCTGGGCGCTCAATATGTGTTCATTTTACCGTTTTATCTCTAGTCGACAGTTCTAACATAACGCTTGCGATTTCGTTTAACGCTGTTGTCTTGTCAGTTCTTTTTTGACAGTCTCTTTTTCTGTTCATTATGTGTGTTTTGAAAGGAATGAAACACTTCAAACCATGCAATAAGTTGTGTTTCTTCTTCTGCGAACATTGCATTAGGTTTGTGGATATATATGCAAAGAAGATGTTCTACATGTATATCTCATGAAATGTATTATCTAAATTTAAGATCCGGATTTGCTATGAAATATTTGTCAAATTTCGACGTCATTTACAGAAAATATCTTCTAAGGTAAAAAATCGTATGGCTTGTCTCATGTTGTGTCACTTGTCTGCAATCGTCGGGAAAAAATTAATTTACATCAGAACTCTTCATATGTCTACTTTTTAAGTATAACCAAATTCACAAATTTAAAAAAACAAACTTTATTGTGTTTGCCTTTTAATCTTGTTGTTCATGTTTTCATTATTTATTTATCAATTATATTACTTAAATTAATGTCTTTAATGGTAACTTATAAAGCGGCCATTTTGGAATTTGATCGAATAAAATGGTATGATTGGTTGGTATATGTCATGTGCAGTGCATGAAGCGAACAACCACATGATCATATGAGGCTGTGACTGGAGAAATGGGGTGTATGGGATTTGTGACCAGTGTACATGTAGCTCCTGATGACAGAGCAGACTCCTCTATCTTCATCTATGTTGCCTGTTAGAAGCATTACCGGTGTTTCGTTGATGGAATGCCGAACAGTGAAGAACCTGATCAGACTGTGCGGATGCACCGGCTGATCTGGATCGGCCCTGGTCGCAAACCCATAAGCCCCATTTCTCCAGTCACTTTCACATATGTTCTCACAGACTCCATTAAGGTACACCACCACTTGATTTTTCCCATCACCACATTTTGCTATTCTCTGCTACTTTCATTTTTCGTTTGCATGTTGTGGGACCTGTTTTCCAATAACTTGCACCCATTCTGCTCTGAATATTCACGAATTAAAATGTAGATTTAATTATTGTTAAAGGTACATGCCCACTCAGTAGGCACAAACTGTTCTTTATATCAGAGATATCATCCGAGACAATTTCTGGCAAAATAAACATTAATTCACCATTACCCCACGTATTGATTGGCATTATTATACATTTTATATAAGACGTTACCACACTAATACCAGGGGCGATAATTGTGTTTCCTAAAAAATTTAGCGGACATTACTATTTATTCTCTGTATTTATTGTTTGATGTGCAATTTTCATACTTTATAATCTGCCGAAATTACTATTTATTTTACGTGACGCATTTAATTAGTATAACTAATTAAAAAAATACATGCCTCATTTCCATATGAAAATAGCCTGACACCAACGCGCGTCACTATCAGTAAACTATTATAAATAATGATACCTGTATAGCGGCCGCCAGTAATCTTTAGCACTGGTGGAATTGTAACACAATTATACACTTATTTAATTCCTACATTATAAACAACATTTTGTGCCTACTTAGTGGGCATGTACCTTTAAGAATGATAAATTCAATCTCCATGACCACCCTGGTGGTACCGCAACAAAAGTCAGCGGCTGGAATTGAAACAGCCTCACATGGCTACCTGACACTAGTCTGGTATTCTATTTATCAGTTAAAGTACTCTGCTTTGGAATGGGCAATTAAAAGTTGTTTTAGTTGAAGAAAAAAAAGCACGACTTCTTTACGTAACTTCATTCTGTAATCGGAGGATACGAAACTCTGTTACCAGCAAGTAAATAGGATAGGTCATGCAGATATAAAACTGATTACCTGATAACGTAAATAATATGAATAAAATCCAAGTTTGACCTGAATGTTCTTGTTGTCTGTTCTTATTAAACTAAGTAAAACATTGGCATTCAATTCCGTATTATTTTGTGTTTTCTGTTTGTGTATTTTCATTCAATCCTTTTTAGTTGAACCTCCGCGGCCATTGATGGCAACATCACAACACACAGACATTATCCAGACAATAAATCCCCGTATACATATGTCAGTATCCATATCCAACACATATCCAATACTTATACCATGCTATGATCACAATCCAATTGAAACTTGTGGTGCACTCATGGCTAAATCCTCCAGCGGTGTGTGCCGTCTGGCGGGCGTGTCCTGGTCTCTGCACTCAAATCATGACACGCGCATGTGCACCTGTAGCGAAATACCATATAATGCTACACGGACAATTAGTCGAGCAATGTACTTATGCAATGTATGCACGATTACGTAGTTCCGGATGGAAGCTATCGGCATTTGATTTAACTACCCCCACGGATTCTGGCATTTACATGCAAATGACCTTTTCTGCATATGTTGTAAAAAGTGTATATTTGTGGTCATTCGTCGCAACTTCATTAACATACCATATCTCGTGAATTACGTAAGCTTACATAACTGTGCATCGATTTTCGATATATGTTTGTATAACGGTAAATGTGTGTCGCGTTCATTATTTCTTATACAATGGATTTATATTATGCTAATTGTCTCAGCAACCACTCGAGCGATACAATACAGATATATCTCACAATTACCTGTTTATATTTTAGTCAAGCCGGTCAATTACCTGTTTATACTTTAGAAACCGATCATCCTTATCGCTGTAGTCTTTTCGGAGTTATTCTTAGATAAATGTAAGTTTTCTACAAATAACTCCAAAACGGCTCATCAGAAATAACTGCACCATTAGGTAGAGACAAAGTACTAAAATTGTGAAATACGTGACATGTATTGCATCAGAATCGCGCAGCTAGTTGCGGAGATATTTAATAAAACGTAGGTAACGTTTCCATAAATAACATGTTCTCATGACTCGTGTTGGCCGCCATAAAATTCAACCCCTGATCAATATCTGAATACCCGTCTGGTGCACGTATTTTTCAGTTCGCTATATTTAGTAACATATAAATTTATCAACACATTGACATGTGCATGTACATGTATATTATTCTCCAACGGAAGTATGCCATGTTGCATTATAAAAGTATATTTAACACTTTTACCCCTAAATAACTTTTGATATTTAAAATTTCCGTCCACTCCAATCGTCACAGAATGATTTTCAGACCAGTATAAATGGAACTTATTAGCAAAAGTGCAGATCCTGATAAGACGGCTCGTCACGAGCCGGCTCATCTGGACCTACACTGTTTGCAAACGCCGCTATATACAGGTCTATATTGTTCAAAGGGTTACTTAGTAATGCATTCCATTTTATTACAGGCGTTTTATTACATGCATCATTTTTAAATATATTATAAATTTACTGACGACCTGTCTGGATATAAAATATGTAGAAGAGATATACATGTACATGTATACTTAGCGACTTATAAACCACACCGCATACAGCGTCCGTTCTTCGTATTCTCCGCTGATGAATTTTGTGAAATTGACCGTATTAAATATTAATATATGTATTATCAAACAACTGGCTAACTAATAAATGTGTTGCCCTCATGAAACTTGTTGTACTTAATGTAAATCTGTAATATATATTTCCAACTACATGTTTTCCTATGAGATTTTTACACGCACGGGAGGTAAAAGTAGATATTCAATGAAAACAATAAATAAAGTATTTTTAAAATTTAACTGCTGTTTTTTTATTAGGTTATTTACGAGCTGTCTAACAATTTCGGAGTCAGTTGGAACGGTATTTCACACCTGGTAGTTCGTCTCCTGTTTGGTCATTTGTGATTAACTTTCCATAAGAAAATCCTATTTTTTAGCAATTTCGGTGTCAGTTGGAACGGTATTTCACACCTGGTAGTCCGTCTCCTGTTTGGTCATTTGTGATTAACTTTCCATAAGAAAATCCTATTTTTTCCACTATATAATTAATATATCACTGAATTATTATTTAGAAATAAGTATTAAAAGATAAAAAAATTAAACAATTTTTGTGTGTATTAAAATAATAGTGTAATACTTAATGTAAACAAGACCGATACAGACACACGTTATGTTATCAGTACATCTTCAATGCATGATGTGGCGCTTATGAAATAAATACGTGCTGATTTACTATGATATCTGTAAGAATTGTTTACTGAATCATACTTGAATGGAACGAGACACAGCCTCGTGTTTTATAACATCAGTGAACTCGTTTAATGTATATCATACCGAACCTGCACTCACGTAAATGACGTCACGTCGGCTTCTGGAAATAAATATCTCCTCTGCGAAAGAAAACCCTGAAGAATCACAGTAAATGAAAAGACCGGCCATGCACTAAAATGTGTCCTCTACAGCGGTGTCCGGTCCCTACACCGCTACATATTTGAGACATGCCACGTGTACCTAAGAAAATGTGCGATTTTTCATGCACTATAATATAATATTTACAGAAACTGTGATATTTTCTGTAAATGATATCAACAAATAACGAAATTTCATAGCAAATGCGGAATATATTTCCGCATTTGCTATGAAAAGTTCGTCCAGTGTCGACGTCATTTACGGAAACTATAGTAAATGTATCACACCTGTTCTTGGGTACAAAATCACATGACGTGTCTCATTTAACAACACACACATACCGCAAGACAATATATGTCCCACAACTCCCCACCCACACTGCCACAAAATCCATAGTCGCAGAGTTTCTGTGCATTGCAATACGGAGTCATGAAAACAAGGATACCAGCTTGGAACGGTCTGTAAATATCATTGCCTTAGACTTACCTGATTCCAACAAATATAAAGTGTTAGCCAAATTATGACACCATTATTCATAATATATTACCCGGTGCCCGTATGTGGCTATTCGGAGTCCCTGTGTGTACATTGTATGAATTTCTCATTCCCATACATGTGTATGCATTTATTGCATAAAATATGCACTCGCAGTATTAACACAGTGCAATAAAAATAACATTATACTGTCTAATAAATAGGGAAATCAGCTTGTTACAGAAAACAAGTTTGGTGACTAGTACAGCTTCAAGGTATGACGATGTGCTTATGCACTATATATAATCTAACGCTTGTGATGATTTAATTTTATATTTATTAAACTCGATGACTGAATTCATAAAAACTTGGCGTAGCCTTGTTTCTTTTGAAAACAGTAAACCAAATATTTTAATAAATATCATATTAAATATGTATAGTTGTGGCCAATTGTCGCAACTTCATTAACATACCATATCTCGTGAATTACGTAAACTTACATAAGTGTGCATCGATTTTCGACAAATGTATAGAGTAAATGTGTGTCACGAACACGCAGTTCATTTTTTCTTATAAAATGAATTTACCTTATTCTAATTGCCAGTGTCTCAGCAACCACTCGAGCGATATAATACATATATCTTGGCTTGCTTATATTTAAGGGTGTGAATTGGCTCTAAGACATTCCATACCCAGGGCATTGAACCCAAGAAAGAGGCCAAATTTTGAAAAATAATTTTGAAGTAATTTAAGGTGTCATATAAAATCCAAAGTAAAATTGGCAGGTGCGCGTTAAAGTAGGTCAACCCTGTCGGCCACAATTCGTGACCTAGAACGGGTTCAGACCTATACGCCTAAGTTTCGTCCTTAACAGGGCGGTTTGTTTATCTCACCAGGGTCGTCCCTGGTTCGAAAGGGGTTCCTGGGTAGAACCAGCCTCTCCCCTCACTCCTGCTGGAATCCTCAAGCGACGTCGAATTGGGCATCGGGCTCGCTCTCTATGTAGGTGTTGTACACCGCCTTTCGTAGAGCAGCAAGCGAGTTGAACCCCATCATCCGACAATAGAGTCGTGCGTTGTGTTCGTCCATCCGCATGATCTCCTGGTCACTCCTGACGGCGCTCCCAGATCGTGTCCAGTCCTCCGTAGCCACTGCCGCATCGTGTGTCATGTTGAAGCAGGTGTACGGTATGTCGTCCGGTCGAAGTTCTGGCCCCATTGCTGTGATGTAGCCGGATGCCAAACGCCCATCCACTGCTGTGAAGAGGATCTTGGAGGCGGCGATGATGTGGACCGGTTCTTTCTGGTTCGTCGCTCGGCTCAGATAGATGTTCGACCCTTCACCCCAGTCGTGGTTGAAGTCCAGCGAATGGATGAACTCGCCACGCAGTTTCTCGCACGATTCTAGATCTGCAGGTGAAGACACCGCAGAAGTGTCAATTTCTTCCGAGCTGCCGGTTATCCATGATCGATGGGACGAGGCTCTGCCGAGTTGTTACGGCTGAGTCTTCATATATCACATTCACTCACACTCAGCCCTTTTCCCGGCCTGACATACCGGCATAGTACGATATGTGAATGAACTAGCCAGGTTAAAGTAACCGGTTCATCGCCTCCTTCATTTAATGCACATATTTCGACTGTATCGCAGATATAAGTAGATTCGGAAACAAACGGGCCAACGGCTATTGGCCTGAGACTTTTTTTGGCTCAAGTGCCCGGGTTTGGAAGATCTTAGAGCTTATTTCTACCCTTAAATATAAGCTAAATAACAATAAAATCACCTCCAAATATAATGTATTGCGGCTTAAATATTAAATTATCAGTGATGTAAGATCCTCTATGTATTGTACTCGTGTAATACATATGGTAAGTAGAGTAGTCCAGAAACTCGTGTAATAAATATCATATTACATGTAAATTATGACTCATGTAAGATCCTCTTTGTATTCCTCTTTTGCATATGCAGCCTACGCTCAACAAATGTAAATCCAATAATTGTTTACAAGAAAACATTGTTAATGTGAAATTTACAGACTATCATCATTTTGCACTTTCGAACATTTTAGTCGTACAAAGTTTAGTGAAACGGCCCCCTGGTTTCTTAAGAAATCAGTAAACTCATGTAAGGTATGGTCCTTTGTTTTTCATACCACCCACGTCCGATCACCCAAGGTCAAGTTCACTGAGGACTTATGTTCACTGTAACGCAAAAGTGTTAACGATTTGTTTTTATTATCAAGGCTGCCAGCGAGGGGATTAGCTGAGTGATAATGATGCCCTTGTTACTTTCTGCGTATATCCGAGTCACATTGCCCATATGATCTACACATTCACTATCGAGTGTATGCCCCGTGAATCTAGCCTTTGCTGAACGTTGAAATGTTATGATCGGGGTCTCGATAACTGAGGAACAGATTGCCACAGTAGCAATCAACACGTCCAAAATCCGGGCCCAGCTGGTTACGTGTCAACCGAGTTATAATAAGACAAACACAAACAAGCAATGTGGTTGTTCTTACATATGTGGCTGTGACTGGAGAAATGGGGCTTATGGGACTGTTTGACCCCTGGCTGGCACACTCAGTCTGACTAGTCTATATATGTGGCTGTGACTGGAGAAATGGTGCTTATGGGACTGTTGGACCCCTGGCTGGCAAAACAGTCTGACTAGTCTGTATATGTGGCGGTGACTGGAGAAATGGGGTTTATGGGACTGTTGGTACCCTGGCTGGCACACTCAGTATGACCAGTCTGACATCAGTTATATGTGGCGTGATGAAATGGGGCGTATGATTGTGGCCCCTGGCTGGCACACTCAGTGACATCTGTATATGGCTGACTTAGAAAGGGGCTTATGACTGGACCACTGGCTGCATCATCTGATAGACGTATGTGGCTGTGACTTGAGAAAAGTGACTTATGGGACTGTTGGACAATGGCTGGCACACTCAGTCTGACTAGTCTGTATTTGTGGCTGTGACTGTGAATTGGGGGCTTTAATGGGATTGTTGGTCCCATTGGCTGGCACACTCTGTCATGACGAGTCTGTATATATGGCTGTGACTTGTGAAATGGGCTTATGGGACTGTTGGGACCATGGCTGGCATCTCTCAGTCTGATAGTCTATATATGTGGCTGTGTGACTGGAGAAATGGGGTTTATGGGATTGTTGGACCTGGTTGACTCACCTCAGTCTGACTAGTATATTATGTGGACTGTGACTGGAGAAATGGGGATTATGGGAAGGTTCGAAACCTTGGTTGGCACACTCGGTCTAGACTTGTCTGTATTGGTGGAGTGTGTCGTGGATGAGTCATGTCCCAGAGAATGGGCTTTATGGGATTGCTGGACCCCAGGCTGGCAACCACTCAGTTTCTTGACTAGTATGTATATATGCTGTGACTTGAGAAATGGGGTTATGAGGACTGTTGGACCACTGGCTGGCAAACTCAGTATGACTAGTCTATATATTGTGTAGTGACTGGAGTAAGAAATGGGTTTATGGGATTGTTGAAACCCTGGTTGACCACTCAGTCTGGACTAGTATATTATGTGGCTGTGACCTGGAGAAATGGGGTTAGGGGATTGTTCGAAACATGGTTGGCACACTCGCGTCTGACTAGTCTGTATTGGTGGATTTGTGACTGGAGAAATGGGGCTTATGGGTTTGCTGGACACCAGGGCTCGGCACACTCAGTCGGACTTGTCTATAGTTGTGGCTGTGACTGGAGAATATGGTGCTTATGGGATGTTGGTTCCCCTGGCTCTGTCAAAAACAGTTATGACTAGTTGTATATGTGGCGGTTGACTGGAGAAATGGGGCTTATGGGACTGTAGGAACCCTGGCTGGCACACTCAGTATGATTAGTCTGTGATGTGGCGGGGTTGACATGGGAGAAATGGGGCGTTATGTGATTGTTGGACCCTGGCTGGCAAACTCAGTCTGGATAGTCTGTTATTGGCTGTGTGGACTTGAGAAATGGGGTTATGGGACTGTAGGGACACTGGCTGGCTCACTCAGTCTGGGACTAGTCTGTAATATGTGGCTGTGACTTGAGAAATGGGGCTTATGGGACTGTTGGACCACTGGCTGGCACACTCAGTCTGTCTAGTCTGTATATGTGGCTGTGACTTGAGAAATGGGGCTTATGGGATTGTTGGACCCCTGGCTGACACACTCAATCTTGACTAGTCTGTATATATGGCTATGACTTGAGAAATGGGGCTGATGGGATTGTTGGACCCCTGGCTGACACACTCAATCTTGACTAGTCTGTATATATGGCTATGACTTGAGAAATGGGGCTGATGGGACTGTTGGACCACTGGCTGGCACACTCAGTCTGACTAGTCTATATATGTGGATGTGACTGGAGAAATGGGGTTTATGGGATTGTTATACCCCTGGTTGACACACTCAGTCTGACTAGTCTATATATGTGGCTTTGACTGGAGAAATGGGGATTATGGGAATGTTCGAAACCTGTTTGGCACACTCGGTCTGACTAGTCTGAATTGGTGGATGTGACTGGAGATATGGGGCTTATGAGATTGTTGGACCCCAGGCTGGCACACTCTGTCTGACTAGTCTATATATTGGCTTTGTGGAACTGGAAGGGGAAATGGGGAATTAAATTGGGACTTGGTTGACTGGAGAAATGGGCTTATGAGGGGATTGTTGGGGGACCCAAGGGGGGGGGGGGGGGGGGGGGGGGGGCTGGCACACTCAGTTGATTAAAGGGGGGGGTTTATATATGGTGGCTGTGACTTTGAGGAAATTTGGGGATTATGGGATTGTTCGTAACCTTGGTTGGGGCACATTCGGTTGGGGTTCGTCTGTATAGGTGGATGTGACTGGAGAAATCGTGCGTATGGGATGTGGACCCCAGGCTGGCACACTCAGTCTGACTAGTCTGTATATATGGCTGTGACTTGAGAAATGGGGTTTTATGGGATGTTAGGACACTGGCTGGACACACTCAATCTGACCAGTCTAGTATACATGATGGTACGTCTGTGACTGGACTGAAAGGAAATGGGCTTATGGATTGTATTGGACCCCAGGAATGGCACACTCTAGGTCTGGACTAGTCCCTTTATTTGTTGGCCTGTGGACTGGAGGGAAATGGGGATTATGACTAGTCGGAAAACTGTGGCACATTCGGTATGATCGTCTGGGGTATTTGTTGGATGTGACTGGAGAAATGCGGGTTAGAAATTGGTTGGAACCAGGGGCTTGGCAACAACTTCCCGTCTGGACTAAGTCTGTATATAGGCTGTGGACTTGGGGAGGGAAATGGGGTTTATGGGGATTGTGGACACTGGTGAAACACTTCAATTGGACTTAGTCTATAATAAACATGGGATGTTACGGGTGTCTTGACTGTGAGAAATTGGGGCTTATTGGGATTGGTTGGACCCTGGTGCACACCCAGTTCCTGGACTAGTCTGTATATTTGTGGCTGTTGGACTGGCAGGAAATGAGGCTAGGAATTGTTCCGGTTGAAAACCCTTGGCTGGGGCACACTGGGCAGGTCCTTGACTGTCTATATTCAATGTTGGATTGGTGGCTCTGACTGGAGAAATGGGGATTATGGGACTGTTGGATCCATTGCTGTCACACCCAGTCTGACTCGTCTGTATATGTGGCTAGGTCTGGAGAAATTGGGCGTTTGGGATTGTTGGACCCCTGGCTGGCACACTCAGTATGACTAGTCTGTATATGTGTCGGTGACTGGAGAAATGGGGCTTATGGGACTGTTGGACACCTGATTGGCACATTCAGTCTGACTAGTATATAAATGTGGCTGTGACTGGAGAAATGGGGTTTATGGTACTGCTGGACCCCTGGTTGGCACACTCTGACTAGTCTGTATATGTGGCGGTGACTGGAGAAATGGGGTTTATGGGACTGTTGGACCCCTGGCTGGCAAACTCTGACTAGTCTGTATATGTGGCGGTGACTGGAGAAATGGGGTTTATGGGATTGTTGGACCCCTGGCTGACACACTCAGTCTGACCAGTCTGTATATGTGGCTGTGACTGGAGAAATGGGGCTTATGGGATTGTTGGACCCCTGGCTGGCATACTCAGTCTGACTAGTCTGTATATGTGGCGGTGACTGGAGAAATGGGGCTTATGGGACTGTTGGTACCCTGGCTGGCACACTCAGTATGACCAGTCTGTATATGTGGCGGTGACTGGAGAAATGGGGCGTATGTGATTGTTGGACCCCTGGCTGACACACTCAGTCTGACCAGTCTGTATATGTGGCTGTGACTGGAGATATGGGGCTTATGGGATTGTTGGACCCCTGGCTGGCATACTCAGTCTGACTAGTCTGTATATGTGGCGGTGACTGGAGAAATGGGGCTTATGGGACTGTTGGTACCCTGGCTGGCACACTCAGTATGACCAGTCTGTATATGTGGCGGTGACTGGAGAAATGGGGCGTATGTGATTGTTGGACCCCTGGCTGGCACACTCAGTCTGACTAGTCTGTATATATGGCTGTGACTTGAGAAATGGGGCTTATGGGACTGTTGGACCACTGGCTGGCACACTCAGTCTGACTAGTCTGTATATGTGGCTGTGACTTGAGAAAAGGGACTTATGGGACTGTTGGACCACTGGCTTGCACACTCAGTCTGACTAGTCTGTATATGTGGCTGTGACTTGAGAAATGGGGCTTATGGGATTGTTGGACCCCTGGCTGGCACACTCAGTCTTGACTAGTCTGTATATATGGCTGTGACTTGAGAAATGGGGCTTATGGGACTGTTGGACCACTGGCTGGCACACTCAGTCTGACTAGTCTGTATATGTGGCTGTGACTTGAGAAAAGTGACTTATGGGACTGTTGGACCACTGGCTGGCACACTCAGTCTGACTAGTCTGTATATGTGGCTGTGACTTGAGAAATGGGGCTGATGGGATTGTTGGACCCTTGGCTGGCACACTCAGTCTTGACTAGTCTGTATATATGGCTGTGACTTGAGAAATGGGGCTTATGGGACTGTTGGACCACTGGCTGGCACACTCAGTCTGACTAGTCTATATATGTGGCTGTGACTGGAGAAATGGGGTTTATGGGATTGTTGGACCCCTGGTTGACACACTCAGTCTGACTAGTCTATATATGTGGCTGTGACTGGAGAAATGGGGATTATGGGAATGTTCGAAACCTGGTTGGCACACTCGGTCTGACTAGTCTGTATTGGTGGATGTGACTGGAGAAATGGTGCTTATGGGACTGTTGGACCCCTGGCTGGCAAAACAGTCTGACTAGTCTGTATATGTGGCGGTGACTGGAGAAATGGGGCTTATGGGACTGTTGGACCACTGGCTGGTACACTCAGTCTGACTAGTCTATATATGTGGCTGTGACTGGAGAAATGGTGCATATGGGACTGTTGGACCCCTGGCTGGCAAAACAGTCTGACTAGTCTGTATATGTGGCGGTGACTGGAGAAATGGGGCTTATGGGACTGTTGGACCACTGGCTGGCACACTCAGTCTGACTAGTTTATATATGTGGCTGTGACTGGAGAAATGGGGTTTATGGGATTGTTGGACCCCTGGTTGACACACTCAGTCTGACTAGTCTATATATGTGGCTCTGACTGGAGAAATGGGGATTATGGGACTGTTGGACCCCTGGCTGTCACACTCAGTCTGACTCGTCTGTATATGTGGCTGTGACTGGAGAAATGGGGCTTATGGGATTGTTGGACCCCTTGCTGGCATACTCAGTCTGACTAGTCTGTATATGTGGCTGTGACTGGAGAAATGGGGCTTATTAGATTGTTGGACACCTGGCTGGCACACTCAGTCTGACTAGTCTATTATTTGTGGCTGTGACTGGAGAAATGGGGCTTATGTGACTATTGGAACCCTGGCTGGCACACTTAGTCTGACTAGTCTGTATATGTGGCTGTGACTGGATAAATGGGGCATATGGGATTTTTGGACCCTTGGCTGTCACACCCAATCTGACTAGTCTATATATGTGGCTGTGACTGGAGAAATAGGGTTTTTGGGACTGTTGGACCCCTGGCTGGCACACTCAGTCAGACTAGATGGAGTTTGTGGCTGTGACTGGAGAAATGGGGCTTATGGGATTGTTTGACCCCTGGCTGGCACACTCAGTCTGACTAGTCTATATATGTGGCTGTGACTGGAGAAATGGGGCTTATTGGATTGTTGGACCGCTGGCTGGCACACTCAGTCTGACTAGTCTATATATGTGGCTGTGACTGGATAAATGGGGCTTATCTGACTGTTTGTCCCATGGATCGCACCCTCAGTCTGACCAGTCTATATATGTGGCTGTGACTGGAGAAATGGGGTTTATGGGACAGTTGGTCCCCTGGCTGGCACACTCAGTCTGAATAGTCTGTATATGTGGCTGTGACTGGAGAAATGGCGCTAATGAGACTGTTGGACCCCTGCATGGAACACTCAGTCTGACTCGTCTGTATATGTGGCTGTGACTGCAGAAATGGGGCTTAAGGAATTGTTGGACCCTTGGCTGGCACACTCAGTCTGACTAGTCTATATATGTGGCTCTGACTGGAGAAATGGGGATTATGGGACTGTTGGATCCATTGCTGTCACACCCAGTCTGACTCGTCTGTATATGTGGCTGTGACTTGAGAAATGGGGCTTATGGGATTGTTGGACCCCTGGCTGGCACACTCAGTCTTGACTAGTCTGTATATATGGCTGTGACTTGAGAAATGGGGCTTATGGGACTGTTGGACCACTGGCTGGCACACTCAGTCTGACTAGTCCATATATGTGGCTGTGACTGGAGAAATGGGGTTTATGGGATTGTTGGACCCCTGGTTGACACACTCAGTCTGACTAGTCTATATATGTGGCTGTGACTGGAGAAATGGGGATTATGGGATGTTGTCGAAACCTGGTGGCACACTCGGTCTGACTAGTCTGTATTGGTGGATGTGACAAAGGAGAAATGGGGCTTATATGGGAATTGTTGGACCCCAGCTGGACACACTCAGTCTGACTAGTCTATATATGTGGCTGTGACTGGAGAAATGGTACATATGGGACTGTAGGACCCTGGCTGGCAAAACAGTCTGACTAGTCTGTATATGATGGCAGGTGACTGGAGAAATGTGGGGCTTATGGTACTGTGGACCACTGGCTGGCACACTCAGTCTGACTAGTCTATATATGTGGCATGTGACTGGAGAAATGGGGTTATGGGATTGTTGGACCCCACCCTGGTTGACACACTCAGTCTGACTAGATCTATATATGTGGCTCTGACTGGAGAAATGGGGCGGGGATTATGGGACTGTTTGACCCCGACTGCTCACACTCAGTCTGACTCGTCTGTATATGTGGCTGTGACTGGAGAAATGGGGCTTATGGGATTGTTGGACCCCTTGCTGGCATACTCAGTCTGACTAGTCGTATATGTGGGCTGTGACTGGAGAAATAGGGCTATTAGATTGTGGACACCCTGGCTGGCACACTCAGTCTGACTAGTCTATTATTTGTGGCTGTGACTGGAGAAATGGGGCTTATGTGACTATTGGAATCCTGGCTGGCACACTTATTCTGACTAGTCTGTATATGTGGCTGTGACTGGATAAATGGGGCATATGGGATTGTTGGACCCTTGGCTGTCACACCCAGTCTGACTAGTCTATATATGTGGCTGTGACTGGAGAAATAGGGTTTTTGGGACTGTTGGACCCCTGGCTGGCACATTCAGTCAGACTAGATGGAGTTTGTGGCTGTGACTGGAGAAATGGGGCTTATGGGATTGTTTGACCCCTGGCTGGCACACTCAGTCTGACTAGTCTATATATGTGGCTGTGACTGGAGAAATGGGGCTTATTGGATTGTTGGACCGCTGGCTGGCACACTCAGTCTGACTAGTCTATATATGTGGCTGTGACTGGAGAAATGGGGCTTATCTGACTGTTTGTCCCATGGATCGCACCCTCAGTCTGACCAGTCTATATATGTGGCTGTGACTGGAGAAATGGGGTTTATGGGACAGTTGGTCCCCTGGCTGGCACACTCAGTCTGAATAGTCTGTATATGTGGCTGTGACTGGAGAAATGGCGCTAATGAGACTGTTGGACCCCTGCATGGAACACTCAGTCTGACTCGTCTGTATATGTGGCTGTGACTGGAGAAATTGTGCTTATCGGACTGTTGGACCCCTGGCTGGCACCCTCAGACGGACTGGTTTGTATATGTGGCTGTGACTGGATAAATGGGGCCTTTGGGATTGTTGGACCCTGGCTGGCTCACTCAGTCTGACTAGTCTGTATTAGTGGCTTTGACCGGAGAAATGGGGCCTATGGGATTGTTGGACCCCTGGCTGGCTCACTCAGTCTGACTAGTCTGTATATGTGGCTGTGAGTGGATAAATGGGGTTTATGGTACTGTTGGACCCCTGGCTGGCACACTCAGTCTGACTAGACTGTATATGTGGCTGTGACTGGAGAAATGAGGCTTATGGGATTGTTGGACCCTTGGCTGGCACACCCAGTCTGACTAGTCTATATATGTGGCTGTGACTGGATAAATGGGGCTTATGGGACTGTTGGACCCCTGGCTGGCACACTCAGTCTGACTAGATGGTGTATGTGGCTGTGACTGGAGAAATGGGGCTTATGGGACTGTTAGACCCCTGGCTGGCACCATCAGTATGATTAGTCTGTATATGTGGCGGTGACTGGAGAAATGGGGCTTATGGGACTGTTGGACAACTGGCTGGCACACTTATGATTAGTCGGTATATGTGGCTGTGACTGGAGAAATGGTACTTATGGGATTGTTGGACCCCTGGCTGGCAAACTCAGTCTGGCTAGTCTATACATGTATATGTGGCTGTGACTGGAGAAATGGGGCTGATGGGACTGTTGGACCCCTGGCTGGCACACTCAGTCTGACTAGTATATATATGTGTCTGTGATTGGAGAAATTGGGCTTATGGGATTGTTGGACCCCTGGCTGACCCACTTAGTCTGGCTAGTCTGTATATGTGCTTGTGACTGGAGAAATGGGGCTTATGGGATTGTTGGACCCCTGGCTGGCACACTCAGTCTGACTAGTCTATATATGTGGCTGTGACTAGAGAAATGGGGTTTATGTATGGTATTGGACCCCTGGCTGACACACTCAGTCTGACCAGTCTATATATGTGGCTGTGACTGGAGAATTGGGGCTTTTGTGATTGTTGGACCCCTGGCTGGCACACTCAGTCTGATTAGTCTATATATGTGGTTGTGACTGGAGAAATGGGGTTTATGGGATTGTTGGACCCCTGGCTGACCCACTCAGTCTGGCTAGTCGATATATGTGGCTCTGACTGGAGAAATGGGGATTATGGGACTGTTGGACCCCTGGCTGTCACACTCAGTCTCACTCGTCTGTATATGTGGTTGTGACTGGAGAAATGGGGCTTATGTGATTGTTGTACCCCTGGCTGGCACACTCAGTCTGAATAGTCTATATATGTGGCTCTGACTGGAGAAATGGGGATTATGGGACTTTTGGACCCCTGGCTGTCACACTCAGTCTGACTCGTCTGTATATGTGGCTGTGACTGGGAAAATGGGGCTTATGGGATTGTTGGTCCCCTGGCTGGCACACTCTGTCTGACTAGTCTATATATGTGGCTGTGACTGGAGAAATGGTGTTTATGGTATTGTTGGACCCCTGGCTGACCCACTCAGTCTGACTAGTCGATATATGTGGCTCTGACTGTAGAAATGGGGATTATGGGAATGTTGGACCCCTGGCTGTCACACTCCGTCTGACTAGTCTGTATATGTGGCTGTGACTGGAGAAATGGGGCGTATGGGATTGTTGGACCCCTGGCGGGCACATTCAGTCTGACTCGTCTGTATATGTGGCGGTGACTGGAGAAATGGGGCTTATTAGATTGTTGGACCCCTGGCTGGCACACCCAGTCTGACTAGTCTATTATTTGTGGCTGTGACTGGAGAAATGGGGCTTATGTGACTGTTAGACCGCTCGCTGGCACACTCAGTATGACTAGTCTGTATATGTGGAGGTGACTGGAGAAATGGGGCTTATGGGACTGTTGGACCCCTGGCTGGCACACTCAGTCTGACTAGATGGAATTTGTGGCTGTGACTGGAGAAATGGGGATTATGAGCCTGTTGGACCCTTAGCTGGCACACTCAGTCTGACTAGTCTGTATATGTTGCTGTGACTGGAGAAATGGGGCTTATTGGATTGTTGGACCGCTGGCTGGCACACTCAGTCTGACTTGTCTATATATGTGGCTGTGACTGGAGAAATGGGGTTTTTGGAACAGTTGGTCCGCTGGCTGGCACACTCAGTCTGACTAGTCTGTATAAGTGGCTGTGACCGGAGAAATGGGGCTTATGAGAATATTGGACCCCTGCCTGGAACACACAGTCTGACTTGTCTATATATGTGGCTGTGACTGGAGAAATGGGGCTTATCGGACTGTTGGACCCCTGGATGGCACCCTCAGACGGACTGGTCTGTATATGTTGTTGTGACTGGATAAATTGGGCCTATGGGATTGTTGGACCCCTGGCTGACTCAGTCAGTCTGACTAGTCTGTATACGTGGCTGTGACCGGAGAAATGGGGCTTATCGGACTGTTGGACCCCTGGCTGGCTCACTCAGTCTGACTAGTCTGTATATGTGGATGTGACTGGAGAAATGGGGCTTATGGGATTGTTGGACCCCTGGCTGGCACACTCAGTCTGCCTAGTCTGTATATGTGGCTGTGACTGGAGAAATGGGGATTATGGGATTGTTGGACCCCTGGCTGGCACACTCAGTCTGACTAGTCTGTATGTGTGGCTGTGATTGGAGTATTGGGGCTTATGGGATTGTTGTATTCCTGGCTGGCTCACTCAGTCTGACTAGTCTGTATATGTGGCTGTGACTGGAGAAATGGGACTTATGGGATTGTTGGATCCCTGGCTGGCACACTCAGACCGACTAGTCTGTATACGTAGCTGTGACTGGAGAAAGGGGGCGTATGATTCATTTTCGCTACCAATATATATCCATATAAGCCTGTGTATAAGCACAGTCTGATCAGGATATGCACTGTTCTCCACGCCAGTATACAGGAGTGTGCTATTTGACCAGGAGCTACATGGGTCACAAAACCCATAAGCGCCATCTCTCCAGTCACAACCACATACGTAGCTATATCTATTTCCCCGAAGGTGGTTACTACGTTTTCGAAAACTATTATTACTCCATTACCGTAATAACTCGGACACCAGTATTCAGACACCTTTTGGTTGGGAAAACCCTTATAAAATACAGGTTTCGCTAATACATTGTTACTGTGATGAACCAGTACATAATACTAGCCATAGCTATTGGGACACTCTTCATTGTGCAAACCTTATATCTATAGGTATTTCCCAGAATAAATTGACAGTGGAACTTCTCCAAACCTCTCCTCTGAGTTCACCAGGGTGTCCGGTTTGGAGATGTTCCACTTTAAATCTAACATGTGAGCATTTCATGACACACTCTAATAGTTTGCAATCATGAAAAGTCATAGTAATCAGAGGTACATACCAGCGAAATACACCTAAGTTAAACATCCATATTTTCCCGAGTGTCCGGTTTAGAGGAGTTCAACTGTATTATTGCGGTTATTTGGACAACTAGTATTCTCACCAAGTTAACATGTTCGGAGTGGCATATTTGCTGTTTTATTTATGGAAGCACAGGCTGATCTGGATCTCCACTGGTCACAAAACCCATAAGGCCCATTTATTCAGTCACAACCATATATACGTAGATACGCAATGATAACAAGCAGAAAATTTACGTCAACACGGACGTTTATTTAATAACAACAATAACAAATCCGGACATTTTTTTAAATGCAGTGCATGTACAAAAGATATGTGACGCGCCAAGTGAAAAACCTCCCTTATCTGAAAACGTGACGTAACGAGTTATGACGTTACAAAGATAGAGTAATTTGTTGTTGTTTTTTGGTAAGGAATAACTGGAGTCAGGATGTCCAGTAAACGTCACATTTAGCCTTATTGTCGTGTCTATGTACATGCATTAAATGGCGTTTTCCGGAAATAAATTTAAGTAGACATTATCATTAGATCTAAATAAAATTTAAACGTGGCGGTTTATTTTTTATTTATTTCCATAAATACGCCTACTTATTGTTTCTGACAATAAAAAACTACCTCACGATGCATGAAAATCTACCTGTGTTTAATAAATCGGCTACAAAGAACGTAGTTTCCTTTTTTTGTCCTATCACTGGTCACGTTATCTTGGACAACTGCTCACGTCGTTCTCAATACAATTCGGACATAAAACAATATGCAGGTGTGCCCATCTGGGCGGTAGAGTAAAATTGGGCTACGGCTGCGGAAAACGTACGGGTGATTAGATAAACGTTATATAATCCCACCTCTCTATTTGCATGTAGTCTAATTCCCCGTGTATGATCGACCCTACCTCATAAAGGTGTATGTGTATTGCAATCATGCGGACATGACAACCCAGGTCTGGGAAAACACATTCAAATATCACATCGTTTATTGTCCCGTTTACGTCGACAGTTGATTCAAAATTATACGAAACTGTCATTGTTAAACGTGTGTATAACTCCGTTGAATAAAACATGTCCTACATGTACGTGCGTTTCTTTTATAGTTTGCCTACTTTTGTTCTCTAAGTCTCAGTAGTGAATACATTCAAATGTAGACCGTGTATTGAGCATGCTGCCAGCCAGGAATGAAGGGTGCACCGGTAGTGAAACAATACAAGCGACGTACATGTACACGTGTTTGGCATGTTTTCAACTTCTGACACACAGATATTACTGCTGTCTTACACGCGACGACCCCTCTTTAAGAAATTTGATACATGTGCACGCAACGGCCGTCAAAAACGACATTCATCTGTATTCATAATTGATGATTTAAAATTAGAATCATTGTGTTGACATAATTTAAAATCGTGTATTGCAGATATTAGAATTAATTTCCTTTGAAAATCTTCATACAATCTAAAGCCTCATACATTTACAATGATTATCACAAGGACAGGGTTCGTTTATATATATAATTATAGTACTTATAGGTTATTATGTTTTCTATATGTGGATATATGCACCAGCTACGTAACATGCAATATTGTGCGACTTTAGTCGGAACGAGTGGCAATCATATCCACATACAAGTCAAATAACATTTTTAAAATATATGTAAATCACTCACAACTAAGATGCACCTAAAAATGTACAAACTATCAATGAAGTAAACAAATTACTGATGATTTAGAAGGAACTATTATACTATGTGAAAATAAATCTTCAATGTCAAACAAATGTACATATATAATACACATATAAGTTATATTCTCTGATAAAATATCAAGACTATTTGTATTCCTTTCATGTGATGGATGCAAGTAAGACGCCATTTATTTTCGCACTATGCAAACGAGGAATATTCATAGACCATCCAAATAGTTCTTCCGGTCCTGATTAACGAACAACATTTATAGTTTACTTAGCACCAGGCAAGCATATTTAACATATGACTTACTATAAAGTTTATGCTACTTACTGAATTTAATTGATGCACTAGACCGGGAAAATATTTTTCTTGTTTTTATTATCATGACTACATACGTCAGGGCTTCAATCTTTACCCCGAACAATTAGCGGCAATTTGTGCTAGAAATACGGATGGGACCATTGCTCAGTCCAGTGTGTTCACAGTGTGGAGCAATGTAATTGTCGCAGCTTTACTGATTAGAATGCAGATTCCCTGCTCCCAGTCGGTTTGACGAGAAATATTTTTGTCTTACTGGTGAAGATACAAGTACATACATCTTAGAATCTAACTTCAGTAAAGGTTAATTGATTAATGACAAGTATTCATATAAAATAATAATATGTGTCATACATTATCTTTTCGAGCCGACCATCAGTCGGCAACTGCCTTCATCTGACTGTTTCGTTCTCATAACGTTTATGTGAAGTGTAATCCAGACATCATTCCCATTTTTCGATAAAAAAGTGTACTTCAGAGTATGATAATTTGAAGGATTGTACAATTCCATAACAATAATGTAAACGTGTGTATGCAGAAAATGTGCGTATAAATGTGTCCCACGTGTTGGGTGAAACATTTATAGGAATTGTGATTTTACAGCGACACGTATAATACATACAGAAGTACATATATTACACATGTAGAATGGGCAGAGTCAACAGTATTTATTAAGCCACATTTGTTTTACCACAGATGGAAGATTCGGACCTAGGACCCGATAAATGGTTCATTTGTAAACCGTTACCACACCTACAAATTTCCGTACAAAATACACAATTAGCATTTTCAATGTAGGCAAGAGCTTGGCAAAAATGCCATAGTTTCGGACTTGCTCAAACACCACACTTTTCGATTTGTCTGTTGACTTATGTCTCTGGTAATCGATAAATGTATTAGGTCTTCAAATATATTCACTTCAAGCATCTGCTTTTAACATTTCGTTAATTATGGGCAAATTAGCTACCAAAGACAAGGAGATAATTGTGTGTACGAAATAATGTCACACATGTTTGTGGGCTGTGAGAGCATAAATTACGTGTACAATCTGGCTGAAATTCTATTACAGTCTTAACATATTGACGTGAATTACTGAAATAAACATAATTAAGTCCGATGTTACAATTTGTGACTAACAAGTGTCATTCACTAACCTTGAATGATCTAAAACGTGAGTTTATTTTGATTTGCGTCCCAACATTTCGACATAAGTCACATAACCTTAAGTGAACTTTACTTTCGGATTTCTTTTGTTATATTCGCAGAATGATCAATAATGACGTCACGTGAAAACCTAAACTGGAGCATTACAAATACTACAGCCAATCAGGTGGCGATGGGTGAAGCTGAGTATGTGGGATTCTTTCGGAAAGAGAAATTTCTCTGTAACGTCATGTAGCTAAAACGTGTGTAACCAACAATATACTAAACACAGATGTTTAAAGTGAATATATTTGGGGGCCTAAGGCATTTATCATTTGCCAGAGGCGTAAGTCCGCAGGACAATCGAAACGTGTGATGTTTGAACGAACCAGAAAGTAAGCCTGTATAGTGCATTTTTTTCCAAGCTCTTGACTACATGTACCTAGAAAAGGTTATACAGTATAGTGTACGGAAACGGGTGGGTGGGATAACGTTTTTCAAATGAGACATTTATTGAGTCCTAGGTCAGAGTCTTCCACCTGTGGACTTTACATGACGTCGGAAATATATTATAAATGTTTTGAAATATCGCTAGTATAAGTATATATTAATAATACTATACATGTAATGGATACATTTGTGCATTGTGATGAAATAAAGATAATTCTCTGTGCGAATACAACTGTAGCACGACAACTTCACGGGTCCGCTTGTCCGCAAATGTTAATAACGGTGACGTACGTCATGTCAAAACAACGTCGCTGAGACAAAGTAACGTCAGATAAGTATTTTGTTGGTTTAAACAGATGGTTTATCAGGTGAATACAGCATTGGTTACATATCATATTGTTCGAGAGAGATCATATTTTCTAAATATGTTAAAAACTCAAGTGTTGCTTGGCGAGTCACATATAGTGTTTGATATTTTCTACATATCACTTCACAATACAAGCAGTATGCACTATCAGGACTTTGTTTTCCGCCAATAACTTAAGACGTCACTTATTTGTTCAATAAATATCTCCATCGCATTGTCGTACATACGAAGCGTGCCAAATGTTTACGGCCATATAAACAATGCAAAACAATACTTTTTTTCGATAATATCAACTTGCATAAAAATGCATAATGAGCCTTCTTTACATTTCGTGAAATTTGGTCAAATATTGATTTTATTACGACAAATTGATTTGTCTATGTAAATTTAACGTGGGCGAAAAGAAGGTGGAGGAGATGGGGGAGAAGCCAAACATTGAACAAAAATGGAAATCGACACCGAAACCTGGCTAGAGATAGGTTGGAAATGATATCAGAAAACAAAAGTTAAATTTTGAAAATCGGACCACTATTTCTGAAATTAAAAAAAAAATCTCCATCTTAAATCCCAATAGACATATTCACTCTGTGAAGATGTCTATGGGGATTTAACATGTGGCAATTATTTTTTTCGCCATAAAATCAATATTGGACCAACTTTCACGAACTAAAAAGTAGGCTCATTCTTTAATTGTGCTATAATTTAATAGTATTGAAAAAACATATTGTATTTGCATGATGTATTATTATCACTGTGTCTATGCGAATCTAACATGGGGAAATTATTTTTTCATAATAAAATCAATATTGGACCAATATCATTATTAAATTTTGATAACATTTATTATTATCAAACAAATTAATTTTTTTTGCATTGTTTATATAGCCGTCAAATTTGGGCAGGTTTATATTATTTCTTGTATTTACAGGTGAACCGTGTCTGAAACATGATTACCAATACTGTAAGTGGGTTCATCGAAAACATCTCCAAGTTTGACTATGAATGTTAACGTTACAGAATATTTCATACAACATTCAAAATTAAGTTGCAAAGTTTGCTCTGATTAAGAAAACATATATTTGCACAAGTACATAGTAAAATAATTAGATACATGTGTAGATATATACTATTGTGGAGCGGTCATCGAATTTTTCTTGATTTTCTTTTTACCACTGACAACAAAAATCCCACTGGATGGATTGATAAATACGTGAGTATCGGTTCAGTATCTCTCATTATTTGACTCTCATGAATATACATGTATGGTAGACCATGCTAATATTACTTATTATAACACACATATAGTCTCGGTGCTTTCCTCAAAATATAGAGAATAGTAGGTTAGTGCCGTGAATGTGAAAATAATATTTGGCAAGGCTCAGGAAACGGGATGTGCGAGGCTCTGCCGAGCCCATCCCGTTTCCGTGCGGCGCCAGGTATTTTTTCGCATTCACGGCACTAACCTACTATTATATTTATCCCGTCAAAAGTACAAATAGCTTTAAAATGCAAAAACATAAACCCATCCGCATCCTCAAAATCGGAGAATCGAACCGCACATATTCATTCGCATTGATTAGGTCGTATTGACAGGATATCACAAATGTTTCACGGCACCGTGTTTCATGGCACATACATGTACGCACTGTGTTGACGGGATAAATTATGACAACAATGCTTTGCATGACAATGCGTGTGGGATAACTGGCTTCGTCCGCTCGTACGGGGTGATAATCCGCGAGCTAGATCTTTAGTTTGTAGATTATCGCATAATACGGGCGGACGAACCGTTCTCTAAGAACTGATTATTGCATATATGAAGCTGCTACAAAGACATACACGATAATCGGTGCAACCCATCTCAAGGGTAATATGTGCAATCACACATATCCGAGCCATCTACTGTCTGTTTCACGAACGCTGCACAAATTGTATGGCTATATAAACAATTTAAAAACAATATTTGTTTTGATAATACTAAATTTGATAACATTTTAAGAATTTGCCTTCCTTTCATTTCGTGAAATTTGGTCCAATATTGATTTCACAGCGAACAAACAATGTTCCCATGTTAAATCCCCTTATATACCAGTACAAGTACAAAACTCTTTATTCACACAGTCCATACAAAATGGCATCGTGAGGTCTTCACAGTACACTTTGTGCAGGCTTCGTGAAACAGAAAGTAATCTACATGTTATGTCAGTGTTTCAATATAGAGGATATTTATATTTTTGCAACGAATATGGCAGACATGTATATTATTCTACAACATAAATATGCCATGTTGCATTTTGAGAGTCTATTTAACACTTTTACCCGTAAATAACTTTTGATATTTAAAATATTCGACCACTCCAATCATCACAGAATGATTTTCAGACCAGTATAAATGGAAATTGCTATTCAGGAGCCGGCTCATCTGGACCTACACTGTTTGCAAACACCGATATAGAGGTATGTAGTGTTAAAAGGGTTACTTAGTAATGAATTCAATTTGATTATAGGCGTTTGATTGTAGGCATGATATTTAAATATAGTAAAAGTCTACTGACGACATGTCTGGATATAAAATATGTAGAAGAGATATATAATACATGTACATGTATGCTTAGCGACTTATAAACCACATCACATACATCGTCCGTTCTTCGTATTCTCCGCAGATGGGTTTCGTGAAATTAACCGTCTTAAATATCAATACATGTATTATCAAACAACTGGCTAACTAATGAATGTGTTGCCCTCATGAAATAAGTTGTATTTAATGTAAGTCTGTCAAATATATATTGTTAACAACATATATTCCTATGGGATTTTAACACGCACGGGAGATAAAAGTATATTTTCATATAAAATATAATTAAAGTATTTCTGGACAGATTTTTAAATTTGCCTGTTGTTTTTCTATTACATCATTTTCGAGGTATACAGCAATTTCGGTGTCAGTTTGAATTGTATTTTGGCACCTGGTAGTCCTGCTCGCGTTTGACCAATTTTGTTACAGAAAAATCATATTTTTCCACTATAAAATTAATATTTTACGACATTTTCATTTAGAAATATTTATTTAACGATAGAAAAAATAACTATTTTCTGCATGTATTAAAATAATAGTGTTATACATAATGTAAACAAGACACACGTTAGGTGATCAGTACATCTTCAATGCATGAGGTGGCGCTTATGAAATAAATACGTGCTGATTTACTATGATATATGTAATATTTGCTTACTGAATCATACATGTATGGAACGATGCGTAGCCTCGTTTGTTATGACATCAATGATTTCGAGTAATATATATCGTACCGAATCTGCACTGAGTCTCACGTAAATGACGTCACGTCGGCTTCTGGAAATAAATATCTCCTCTGCGAAAGAAAACCCTGAAGAATCACAGTAAATGAAAAGACCGGCCAGCACTAAAAAGTGTACTCCACAACAAGCGGTGTCCTGTCCCTACAGAAAGCAACGCTACACATTTGAGACACGTCATATGAGTTTGTACCTAAGCCAATTTGCGATTGTTCATGCAATATAATATGACATTTGCAGAAATTGTGATATTTTCTGTAAATGACGTCAACAAATGACGAAATGTTCAAGAATTGCTATGAAAAGTTCATTTACGGAAAATATAGTAAATTTTGTGAATAATTTTCATGAGATATCGCACATGTTCTTAGGTACATTATCACATGGCGTGTCTCATTTAACAACACACACATAACGCAAAACAATATATGTCCAAAGCGCCCCACCCACACTACAGCAACATCCATAGTCCCAGAGTTTCAGTGCATTGCAATACGGAGTCATGAAAACACGGGTACCACCTTGGAACGGTCAGTAAACACTGAACTTGGGCGTTGGACCATGGTTACTGACGCTCAATTATCATAGGAATAACCAGATACTTACAAAATGTATCGGAGAATCGTAAGGGCTTCGATCAGTAGTATCCGACTTTTAAAAGCTGATATCCCTGATTATTCTCGAAAACATTGTGTTTCTTTCTTTCTTATACATGTACCGATCCCTTTCAATATCAAGCTGATTCAAGTATGTTAAAGCTCATTGCAGTAGTCTTAACAGATTCCAACAAATATAAAGTGTACGCCAAATTATGACGTGTATTCATGCATGAGTATTCATGATATATTACCAGGTGCCCGTATGTGGCTATTCAGAGTCCCTGCACGATGAGAGTATGCATTTCACTTTTCCATATATGTGTATGCATTTATTGCATCAAATATGCACTCGCAGTATTAACATGATATATTACACAGTGCAATAAAAATCATAGCATACTAGTATAATAAATAGGCAAACTCGTTTAATAAAATGAATATCATATTAAAGCATCAATCATGTGAGATCATCGATGTATTCAAATCAGTATCCACTAGTATAGTGTAATACATTTGCACAGTAAAGTAGTACACACATTGTATTGGGTGATCGATCCAACTGTCATGCATTATGCTGTGTATATGCAATAGATATACATGTACATTGTAATACCACATTTGTGTTAAGTAATGTTATACATGCATTTGCAAAGTCGTTGACTGACTTCAAAATAAACTCGTTATAGCCTCGTTTCTGATGAAATCGGTAAACTCGTTTGATAAATATTTTACTAGTAAATTATCTCTCATGTACGATGCTCTATTTCTAAATAATATGAGAACAAATATGTCTACATACAGTACGATCTGATATGCGGTAGTCGATCTTTAATGCTAGTAACGTCATCCAGTAATTGGAAGTGTGCGATCATTATGCATATAAATGATTTACATTATTAAAATAATGTGACAAACAAGTATCATGGTTCCATTTATAACAACCGGGGAGGTATACCACATACACGATCTTACATGAGTTACGATGCCATATTACATACTATATTTGTTGCATAAGCTTAGCATCATGCATTGACTGCATCAGGTAATCAGTTTCTCGAAGTCGTCGCATGCGCATATCTACTACACCAGCATTGTATAATGGTTCATACACTGTGTTATTTAACTGCGAAATACCATTATGTGCAATACACCCGATATTCCGCAGTATGCTGTATCTTAGATGATGTCTCAGAATTGTAAAATGGCTTTGTTTGCTTCATGTACTTGCGTATTCACTTGCATTTTTTTTATTTCGTTATTTATTTAGAAGTAATATAACTACAATTAAATATTTAACCATTGATTGCAGAATGAATAGCTTTCGTTATTGTTCAGTATTATGCCACGGTATTTACTAAATTAAACCCGTTGTTTTCATATGTTCAATTGGGTCCAGAAATACGATGACACTATAATGAAACTACTTATTACTACAGTAGAACCTCTCTAAACCGGACACCCAGCAACTATTTGTATGCTTAATGTTGATGGATTCAATTGTCTATTTCCCAGATTATAATGCATGTTCATGATCGTAAAGTACGCATGCATGTCTTGCATGGCTCATCTGTATGAATTTAGGTATCCGTGTTTAGAGATGTTCCACTGTATTTCCATTATGCCATTACATTCTGTGTATATTTGGGTCCCATTGCCCTTATGGCCCGCAACTCACGGAGCATACGACCCCTGAGAAATGCCACTGTCGTACACATCAGTTAGTTACATCTATATTATATTTAAGGGTGGGTTGGTTCAAAGAACCTTTCATACCCGGTCGTGCGTATTTACTATCGAGTGTATGCCCCGTTAATCCAATCTTTGTTGAACGTTGCAATTTTGTGATTGGGGTCTCGATAACAGACGAACATATTGCCGCAGTATAAATCAACATGTCCAATACGAGCCCAGCTCGCTACGAGTCAACCGAGTTATAATAAGACAACTACAGACAAGCAATGTGGCTGTATTTACATATGTGGATGTTACTTAGAGAAATGGGGCTTATGGGATTGTTGATTCCCTGGCTGGCACACTCAGTCTGACTAGTCTGTATATGTGGCTGAGTCGTGAGAAATGGGGCATATGGTTTATTTTCACGATCAATGTAGATCCAGATAATGCTTGGCATACGCACAGTCTGATCTGGATCTGCAATGTTCTCCGCTCCATCAATGAAACACCCATCATGCTTCTAGCAAGGAACATATACATTTGTAGTTTAGAACTTGATCAGTCTGCCATCGTACCAGGACTAGTTTAGAACTTGATCAGTCGGCCATCGCACCAAGACTAGTTTTGCCCTTGCTCAGTCGGCCATCGCACCAGGACTAGTTTAGAACTTGATCAGTCGGCCATCGCACCACGACTAGTTTAGAACTTGATCAGTCGGCCATCGCACAAAGACTACATTAGCCCTTGATCAGTGGGCCATCGCACCACGACTAGTTTAGAACTTGATCAGTCGGCCATCGCACCAAGACTAGTTTAGCCCTTGCTCAGTCGGCCATCGCACCTGGACTAGTATAGCACTCGATCAGTCGGCCATCGCACCATGACTAGTTTAGAACTTGATCAGTCGGCCATCGCACCACGACTTGTTTAGAACTTGATCAGCCGGCCATCGCACCAAGACTAGTATAGCACTTGATCAGTCGGTCATCGCACCAGGACTAGTTTAGCACTTGATCAGTCGGTCATCGCACCAGGACTAGTTTACCACTTGATCAGTTGGCCACGTCATCCTGCGTTACAGACAGAAGTGATGGTCGGGGGTGGGGGGGGGGTGTAGTGTAGTCATAGACAAAAACTGGTGGTGGTGGTGATACACATTGTTACCACTGTGGGATATAGACCGGAACATTTAGGACGTCAAATGTAGATGGCTGGTGTGCGTGGGGGATCATTGTGTTGTGTCCCCGGTGGTGGTGCGGAGTAGTGATGAATTACTGATGAAATACTGTATTGAACACACATGTATATGTACTGTGATACAGTACTTCACAATCCTCAGTTTTAAATATTGTTTCTGTATCGTAAAACTGAAAATTTATTCATTTTGAAAAACTTAAAATTGTGGCAGATGATCGAAATGAAAACCGGATGTTTACATGCGAAATGAACCGGTGCATCTGTATATTTAAACCTCACCATGCTCACGATGACCCACTTTATATTCATACCATGTCCGTACGGATATATCGTATATACGAACGGATATCGTATGTTTGTATAAAATTCGTATAGTACGTTTGTATAATGTAAACAAACTGTACTATACGATGATAGCGAAGGAATGACCGTACAAACGGTATCGCGAAAGAATGACCGCACAAACTGGACCGCGAAAGAATGACCGCACAAACGGTATCGCGAAAGAATGACCGCAAAAACCGGACCGCGATTGGACCGCAATTAGACTGCAATTCCGGAGGGGAAGACTTGCAATTCAAGGACCGCTGGATTGCAATTCTTGGTAAGAGAATCGCAGGCGGGAGTGTATCATTATCAGGATATAAGGGTTTGCTATTTGACCAGGAGCTACACGGGTCACAAAGCCCATAAGCCCATAAGCCCCATATTTCCAGTCACAACCACATACGTAACTATATCTAATTTCCGTGGTTACAACGTTTTCCAACACAATTATTGCTCAATTACCGTAATTACTCGAAGTATTCGGACACCATTTGTTTAAGGAAACCCTATAAAATACGGGTTTCGCCAAACAAATTGTATCCAAATACATTGTTACTGTGATGAACCAGTACAATAGTACTAACCATAGCTATTAGGATACTCTTCATTGTGGAAACCTTGCATCTATGGGTGTTTCCCAGAATAAACTGACAGTGGAACATCTCCAATCCGGACACCCTGGGATTTCCCCAGGGTGTCCGGTTTGGAGATATTTCACTGTAAATCAGACATGTGAACATTTCATGACACACTCAATGTTTTGCAATCATGAACAGTAATTGTAACCAAAAGTACATAACAGCGAAATACACCTAAGTTAAACATCCATATTTTCCCGAGTGTCCGGTTTAAAGGGGTTCCACTGTATTATTGTGGGCATGTAGACAACTAGTATTCCCGCCAAGTTAGCATGTTCGGAGTAGCATATTTGCTGCCTTATTCCAATGAGTTCATGTCGCTTCTTATGGATGAAATTCATTAACATGTGACTGTGACTGAATACATGGGGCTTATTGGATTTGTGACTAGTGTAGCCCCTGATCAAATAGCACACTCCTGCAGCCAGATAACGATCAGTATTGCTTGTTGCAAGTATGACGTTTTTTCATTGAGTAAATGGCTAACAGTGCAGATCCTGATCAGACTGTGTGGATGCACATGCTGATCTGGATCTTCACTGGTCGCAACACCCATACGCTCCATTTATCCAGTCACAGCCATATATACGTAGATACAAACAGAAACTTCATGTTAAAACACGGAGGTTTATTTAATAACAACAACATCAATCTGGACAGTTTTAAAGTGCAGTGCATGTACAAAACATTATATTTGTTTGATACTAGATCACTTCACAATTCACGTTTCTTTTCAAGCTGTGTGCACTATGAGGACTTTGTTTACAGACAATAACATAAGCTGTTACTTTTTTGTTCAATAAATTTCATCTGCATCGCATTTTCGTACATATACATGTACATGTACAGTGTATGCTATTGGTCAGACAGGCATTGGTCAAACTGTGCGTAAAAAACAATTTTACATATGTACATACTTACGTGTTACATGGTACAGTGTATGCTATTGGTCAGGACAGGAATTGGTCAAACTGTGCGTAAAAACAATTTTAACATATGTAACATATAGTGTACATGTACAGTGTATGCTATTGGTCAGACAGGCATTGGTCAAACTGTGCGTAAAAACAATTTTACATATGTACATATACGTGTACATGTACAGTGTATGCTATTGGTCAGACAGGCATTGGTCAAAATGTGCGTAATTCAATTTTTACATATGTACATATACGTGTACATGTACAGTGTATGCTATTGGTCAGACAGGCATTGGTCAAACTGTGCGTAAAAACAATTTTACATATGTACATATACATATACATGTACAGTGTATGCTATTGGTCAGACAGGCATTGGTCAAACTGTGCGTAAAAACTCAATTTTACTGTACTTATACATGTACATGTACAGTGTATGCTATTGGTCAGACAGGCATTGGTCAAACTGTGCGTAAAAACAATTTTACATATGTACATATACATGTACATGTACAGTGTATGCTATTGGTCAGACAGGCATTGGTCAAACTGTGCGTAAATATTCTTTTACAAATGTTACATATACATGTACATGTACAGTGTATGCTATTGGTCAGACAGGCATTGGTCAAACTGTGCGTAAATATTCTTTTACAAATGTTACATATACGTGTTTTCGAAAGCGAAATAATATAAATGCATGTATCCGTGGGTTTCCTCTTTGGTACTTTCTATGCAATATGAATTTATTTTATGTAAGAATGGTTTGTCAGATCAGATATCATATAATACAAGTAATAAGCTAACACAGAGAAAAATTCAAACACTGCAAAATAATGTCTGTTTCACGAAGCCTGCCAACATTTTACGGCCATATAAACCATGCAAAACAATATTTTGTTCGTGAAATTTGGTAAAATATTGATTTTATTACGACAAATTGATTTGTCTAGGTACATTGAACATGGGGGGAAAGAAGGCGGAGGAGCTCGGGGAGGAGTCAGAAAAATGAACAATTTTGGAAAATGTACAAATGTTCAATTTTGAAAATAGGTCCCGGTGATTATTTCTGAAATTAGAAAAATACCCACGTTAATTCCCCATAGATATCTTCACTCACTCTATTTGTTTGCAATAAAATCAATATTGGACCACATTTCACGAACTAAAAAGTAGGCTCAATCTTAAATTTTGCTATAATTGAATATTATTGAAAAAATATATTGTTTTTGCATGATTTATTATTATCACTATGTCTATTGGAATTTAACTTGGGGAAATTATTTGTTCGTAATAAAATAAATATTGGACCAATATCATTCTTACATTTTGATAACATTTATTGTTATAAAAAATAAAAATAGTTTTTGCATTGCTTATATAGCCGTAAACTTTGGGCAGGTTTCGTGAAACAGACAATACACATACATACATGTATATATATATACACTTACAGTATAGTGATTATGTTTCAGACACGGTTCAGCTGTAAATACAATAATATATATATATATATATATATATATATATATATACAGTGCAACCTCTCTACAACAGCCACCCATGGGAAGACTCAAAACTGGCTGTTGTAGAGAGGTGGCTGTTGTAGGGACGTTAATGCTAACTATTTTTTTCCTCTGCTGTTTATTTATTTGTTTCGATAATTCTCATCAAATACATGCTTTGACAGCATTTTAGAATCATTTCCAATGGAAATGATTCTAAAGTGCTGTCAAAACATGTTTTTATTGAGAACGAATGCATAAGCAACATCAGACGACACTGTTCGTGCTTAGCAGTCTAAGGGTTAGACATAGAGGAAATCATCCATTTGGGATATAACATAGCGGTTGTTAGAGAGAGGGTGTTGTTGTAGAGAGGTGGCCGCTCCGGGAGGTTTGACTGTATAATGTTTCAGACACGGTTCAGCTGTAAATACAAGAATATATATATATATTCCTGTATTTACAACTGAACCGTGTCTGAAACATAATCACTATACTGTAAGTATATATATATACTATACTGAAAGTGGGTTCATCGAAAACATCACCAAGTGTGACTATGAATGTTAACGTTGCAGAAGATTTCATACAAAATTCAAAAATAAATTGCAAAGTTTGCTCTGAAAAGTGAAAATGTAGCGAATTGCGATTACACATATTTTGTTACGTTTTGGCTTTTCATGATATATGTGTAATTAAGAAAAACTATATTTTCACAAGTACATAGTAAACTAATTAGATACATGTGTAGCTATATAATATTGTGGAGCTGTCAACGTATTTGTCTTGATTTTCTTTTACCACAATCCTGTTAGGCATTATTTTACACAAACAGTGTAAAGTCCCACTCATGGATTGATAAATACGTCAGGCTCTGTTTGGTATATCTCATTAGTTGGCTCTCACGAATATACATATTATGGTAGACCACGATAATATTCCTTACACATCGACTCTATTGTTTGTCAGAGGTTGGTAAGCAATTTGAACACCTCTGTAGACAAAGTAAAAGTTTGCATATGTATGCAAACCTGGGCACGAAAAAGTCGTCTCACGGCAAACCACAGGTGTGTCCATGGTCATTGTGACACAAGGAACACCGGCTAAGAAAAGCGGTCTTACAATGGCTAGCGTAGCACAGATCAGTCTGCGCATCGGCAAAGTTTGATCATTGCATATGTTGGTCGCCATTCAATCAATACCATGTCCTCTATTTACTACATGTCACCAATGTAGCAATTGTTGATGTTTTGCGATCAGCGGAATTATTAAATGTAGAACAAAAAACTCTAATTTGGATGGTGAATGATGATAAAGGTACATATATTCGCCTTACAAATGCTGCAACGTCCTTCACCGTGCCAGTGACGCATATGTTTTCACACATCGTGTCAATGCCGTGGACAGATGTATAAACAAATATATATATACAGACGGGCGGCATATATAGTGATTCCTTCGTATACGAATACGTTAGACATCAAACACAAATAATAATGAGAAATGTGTTAATGGGGCACGTATAATCCCACTGGCAACATGCGTACATGGATGTTATTGATCGGGTGTCACAACTGTAGCGACAGTTCCTTTAATGTCAAATTCAAAATTTCCACTGAATACTAGCCAACGGTAGTCAGTAAGTAGATGTGTAAGTCAGTTACAGCCCTAATCGATGTGTTCATGTGTTTAAACAACATGCATGTGTCCATCAAACACCTCGCCGCTTCGCGGCTCGGTGTTCTATGGGCACATGTAGGTTGTTCAAACACATGAACACCTCGATTAGGGCAGTAACTATTCTTATCCCATACACATATAATATCGGTGCTTTCCCAAAAATATTATGAGAACAATGCTTTGTATGACAATGAGTGTGGGATAACTGGCTTCGTCCGCCTGTACGAGGTGATAATCCGCGAGCTATATATTTAGCTCGATGATTATCGCCTAGTACAGGCGGACGATCCGTTCTCTAAGAACTGATTATTGCATATATGAAGCTGCTACAAAGACATACAACACGGTAATCGTTGCAAACCGTCTCAAGGGCAATATGTGGAATCACACATATCCGAACCATCTATATACTGTCTGTTTCACGAAAGCTGCACAAATTGTATGGGTATATAAACAATCTAAAAACAAGATTTGTTTTGATAATATTTAATTTGATCAAAATTTAAGAATTTGGCTTCCTTTTATTTCCTGAAATTTTGTCAAATATTGATTTTATAGCAAACAAACAATTTCCCCATGTTAAATCCCCATACCAGTACAAGTAAAAAACTCTATATTCACTCAGTCCATACAAAATGGCATCATGAGGTATTCACAGTAACATTTGGGCAGGTTTCGTGAAACAGATAGTAATCTACATGATATGCCAGTGTTTCAATAGAGAGGATATTTATATTTGTGCAACGAATATGTAATACATGTATATTATTCTACAACAGAAGTATGCCATGTTGCATTATGAGAGTCTATTTAACATTTTACCCCTAACTAACTTTTGATATTTAAAATTTACGACCACTCCAATCGTCACAGAATGATTTTCAGACAAGTATACAAACATTATTTGCAAAACGTGCAGATCCTGATGAGACGACTCGTCACGAGCCGGCTCATCTGGACCTACACTGTTTGCAAACACCGTTCTAGAGGT
>CM055280.1:14389216-14428712 GCA_029237695.1 Conchocele bisecta | reverse complement strand
GATATCGAAAGACACTAGACTAGATTTGTCTACGTTTTAAGCTAGCCAGTGATCAAATTTAAAACAGTTTTCGTTGAAAATAACGCGGATTTGTTTACGTTACGTTACGTTACGTTTACGTTACGTTATTAGTCTCACGTCGTTCGGTAACGCCATGTGACGTGGTTTCGTCCAATAGAACGCCACTTTTCAATTCGTTGTAACCCGGATATTCGTATCAGTCGATTCCTTATACGGTAGTATGTTATCAGTCAGTACGTATTGGATGAATAAAAAGCTCGTTTCCCGATACAAATAAATATGCATGTACAGTACAGTAGAACATCTCGAAAACCGTCAACCTGGGAGGTCCGCAGGGTGTCCAGCTTAGATAGGTACCACTTTAACACTAAATGACAGCGTTAAACAAAACGTATGCCCTCGCTGTCTGGCTTGATAATAATAAAACTGTATGACCTTGACCTTGGACGGTCGTAATGGCAGCCTTGGTAATGAAATAAGGACTTTAACATTATTGCCTTACACATTTGTCTTATTACAAACAAGGTGAACATGAGTCCTCAGTGACTTTGATCTTGGGCCGTCGGATGTGGGTAGCATGCATAACAAAGCACGACCACATTGCGGCCAAATATTATCAAAATCGGTGAAGTGGTTCATGAGTTTTTGAAAAATGATAGGTGTTACGTATATACATGCATGTTCGTACGTACGCAGTACATGGACTAACGGTATATTCCCTCTTGTCTATCGGCAAGGGGATAATTAAACAGTACATGCATATTTGTTCTCATTTTCAACCATGAACAAACTACAATCAATGACATATAAACGAATCGCAATGGGGTCCCCATGGTGTCAGGTTTAGACGTGTATGCTTAGCCCACCACGTTTACGTTCAGCAGTTCTCTGTCAAAACATCCATGAAGTGACCAGCACCCGCCATATAGAATATATTTGTAATTGAAGGTCCTCTCATCGCCTGGTGCAGTGCGTACAAATGTACCTGCACGTGTTACGGGGCGCCAAGTGGGACATGGCTCAATTTTGTCAACAAAATTCATGTTTGTACCTATAAACTTGACAAAAACAAAACCAAATTAAATATATACTGATTTTGTCAACAAAATTCACTTTTGTGCCACAAAACTCAATTCTGTGTCACAAAATTCACTTTTGTGCCACAAAACTCAATTCTGTGTCACAAAATTCAATTCTGTGTCACAAAATTCAAATCTGTGTAACAAAATTCAATTCTGTGTCACAAAATTCAATTCTGCATACGTTTCGTATACGTATGTGCATACGTTTCGATTATGTTGCCCAAATATGGCACACGCATGTAAGAAGGACTACCATTGGTCAGAAACTGGACTGGAGAAATGGGTCACGGTCGCCGATCAGCGATCCAAAATGGCGTCTGAAGCAGTAAGTTTCAGAGAACGCTGGATGAAACACACTTGTTACTGCTTTGTTGCTTAGTGTTGCAAGGTATTCTTACTATTTAAACGTATACACGGGGTGCTAGCAAGGTCCCACGATAAAATGGTATCGTGTGGTGGTGCGGCGGAATAGTTGATGTGTGTAGTAAAATGGACTAAGACCGATCTCAACCAATCAACGTAGAGATGACATAGACTATCAGTTACGCAAACTAATTTTTGTGGACAAAACTGACTTTTGTGGAAAAAACTGAATTATGTCCCACAAAACTGAATGTTGTTCACAAAACTCAATTCTGTCTTACAAAATTGAATCCTTTATAACAAAAATGAACTTTGTATATCAGAATTTTACATAATTGGATTTTGTGATTGTTAGTGTTACAAAACTCAATTGTGTCTGGACAAAATTGGTTTTGTACACATAATTAACCTGTCCTGCATGGCGCCCCGTACGTGCAGCATATGAATGCATATATCTGTTATTGGATGATCAGTTATAAAAGTCATTTGCGAGGGGTGTTCAAGAATTAATTTCCCCACACATACATGATCCCAATAAAATGAAATGACATTAATTTAATGAATGAAAACTATAATTAAAACAACAATAAAATTTAAAGACACGTGGTCTTAGGTATGTGCATAAAGTGATGAAACATGTTTAATTTAGGAAACAATAATTTAATGGTAGATTTAAATCGACAGTCTTAACCAAATCGTGCCTATAAGTCGTCTTGAAAACAATCAGTATTTGGTAAAATATGCTTATTATACCAAATCATAAATAGCGTTGCGAACGCTAGTTTTGTTGACATTCGATGGCACTATTTAATTAGTTAAATTAATTCCACACGTGTCTATAAACAGCAACATAGTATATGTGTGGAACAGTATTTTTATTTCAAACTAAAAAAGTGTTATGTTTCACAAAGTGTGCTTCCTGGTACTGAAATAGCGAACGGAAATGCGTTACCAACTTACATGTATCTCCCCGTCTTCATCAAAGTCAATGGTAGTACGTTGTATATGGTATAAGAAAACACACATTCCTTGGCATTTGATTGAATAAAATGGTGCGGGTAGTGTGGTATATGGCATTTTAAGTCAATAAAGATAAAATAAAAGGAAGGAACATTGAATATCTTCGACATCATCTGAAACATCATGTGATACACTGTTTTTTAAAATACGTTAGGACATGTCTTTTTTTCATATATCATCAGTTTGGTCTCTGTAGAGTGCACTTCATTATCAATTTAATCCTTCATATGTTTAGCCAATGTATTTGCACATGCAGTTTCAGTAATAAACCAACTTAAATGATTGAACTTAAGTGATTGATACAGTTGTCATTCAACAATGAAACGTGCCCTTTTGTTAGATAATAAAACTATTCTCAGTCAAAATGCAGAATATATCATAGTTGTATGCCAGTCCACGTGTACATGCATTTTCATTTTATAATCTTGACTTTCGTAGGTAGCGTATTAAAGGTACATGCCACGCATGCTACTTTTCATTTTCTGTCATGCCTTATATGAGCCATTTGTCTACCCACTAAGGAGTTATTTTTAACAGCGCGTGTTTATTGGTGTTAAATCGCATTTTATATGCCGCGACCAGAAAGGGTATTTTCCGACCTCATGCTATGTTTACCAATACGCGTTACGTGACACGGTCAATCATATCACATCTTTGACATGCGCAGTGAGGTATCGGAAGTTGAGAAGAAAAATCTCTGTTCGAGTCCAAATCTAAATCTCCACGTAACTCTTTCCATTTGGTGATCTTGTCGCCAATATTAACCACTCTCTCTCTCTCTCTCTGTACTGCCTGTCCCTCAGACATTTCGCCTTTTGTTTGGCCGACACCGTTTCATACAATTTCCGTCCTGGACGTTTCGACATGTTGATATTCTTGTTTACATATTAGGAACCCTACTGGCGCGCGTAATATACTGCGCATGCGCACCGCAAGCCGTGATGTCAAAGTCGTCGTCCCCGCACATTATCAAAATAGACTGTTACCGCCGCGCGTCGCTAACAGTAAATTGATAATTAATAAATGATTATATATGTATAGCGGGCACTCGTATTTTTTAGGACTGGTGGAATAGTGACATAATTATACACTTATTTAATTCCTATAAAGAAATTGTTTTGCCTACTGCGTGGGCATGTACCTTTAACATAGTATGTCCTATTTTTATATAAACTGGGATCAAGTGAACAATATTCTCGAGCCAAAAAAAACAATACAGCTATTTCCTTGTATAATCAATATGCACTGATCACGAGTTAGCAATAAGTGTAGCTTAAGTTCGACTCGAATGTTCGACACTGTTCTGTTACTTACTGAACGCCCCTCAAATATATCCCTATTTTTGTCCGTGACAATTATCTTTCCACATGCTAAACTATACGTAAACAGAAATATACTGTGTGGGAGATTCACCAGGTAAGCTTTTATTTAAAGTATTTCAACAATGTTCTACATTATATCTTAGACATTTCTGCCGCCCGTCTCTATATATTGGTTTGTTTATACATCTGTCCACGGCATTGACACGATGTGTTATTACATATGCGTCACTGGCACGGTGAAGGACCTTGCAACATTTGTAAGGCGAATATATGTACCTGTATCATCATTCACCATCCAAATTAGCGTTTTATGTTATACATGTAATAATTTCCGCTGATCGCAAAACATCAACAATTGCTATATTGGTGACATGTAGTAAATATAGGCCTGGTATTGATCGAATGGCGACCAACATATGCAATGATCAAATTGTGCCGATGCGCAGACTGATCTGTGCTACGCTAACCACCGGAAGACCGCTTTTCTTAGCCGGTGTTCATTGTGTCACAATGACCATGGACACACCTGTGGTTTATCTGTGGAGACGACTTTTTCGTGCCCAGGTGTTCGTGCAGAGGTGTTCAAATTGCTTATGTACCTCTGACAAACAATAGAGTCGATGTGTAAGGAATATTATCATGGTTTACCATACATGTATATTCATGAGAGCCAACTAATGAGAGATACCGAACAGAGCCTGACGTATTTATCAATCCATGAGTTGGATTTTACACTGTTTGTGTAAAATAAATCGAAACAGGATTGTGGTAAAAGAAAATCACGACAAATTCGTTGACCACTCCACAATATTATATAGCTACACATGTATCTAATTATTTTACTATGTACTTGTGAAAATATAGTTTTTCTTAATTAAACATATATCATGAAAAGCTAAAACGTAACAAAATATGTGTAATCGCAATTTGCTACATTTTCACTTTTCAGAGCAAACATTGCAATTTATTTTGAATTTTGTATGAAAGCTTCTGCAAAGTTAACATTCATAGTCAGACTTGGTGATATACTTACAGTATAGTGATTATGTTTCAGACACGGTTCAGCTGTAAATACAAAACATTTATATATATATATATATATATATATAATGTTTCAGACACGGTTCAGCTGTAAATACAAGCCACATATATATATATATATATATTCTTGTATTTACAGCTGAACCGTGTCTGAAACATAATCACTATACTGTAAGTGTATATATATATGTGTATTGTCTGTTTCATGAAACCTGCCCAATGTTTTCGGCTATATAAGCAATGCAAAAACTATTTGTATTGTTGATAACAATAAATGTTATCAAGATGTAAGAATGATATTGGTCCAATATTTAAACAAATATTTGCAAATATGTAAACAAAGTCCTCATAGTGCACACAGCTTGAAAAGAAACGTGAATTGTGAAGTGATCTGTAGAAAATATCAAACAATATAATGTTTTGTATATGCACTGCATTTAAAAACTGTCCAGAGTTGTTGTTGTTGTTATTAAATAAACGTCCGTGTTAACATGAATTTTATGTTTGTATCTACGTATATATGGCTGATAAATGGAGATTATGGGTGTTGCGACCAGTGAAGATCCAGATCAGCCTGTGCATCCACACAGTCTGATCAGGATCTGCACTGTTAGCCATTTACTCAATGAAAAAACGTCATACTGGCAACAAGCAATACTGATCGTTATCTGGCTGCAGGAGTGTGCTATTTGATCAGGAGTTACACTAGTCACAAATCCAATAAGCCCCATTTATTCGGTTACAGCCACATGTCAATGAATTTCCTCCATAAGAAGCGACATGGACGCATTGGAATAAGGCAGCAAATATGCCACTCCGAAGATACTAACTTGGCGGGATTACAAGTTGTCCAAATAACCAAAATAATACAGTGGAATCCCTCTAAATCGGACACTAGGGAAACTATGGATGTTTAACTTAGGTGTATTTCGCTGGTATGTACCTCTGGTTACAATTACTTTTCATGATTGCAAAACATTGAGTGTGTCATGAAATGTTCAGATGTCTGATTTACAGTGGAACATCTCCAAACCGAACACCCTGGGGAAATCCCAGGGTGTCCGGATTGGAGAGTTTGCACTGTAAATTTATTCTGTGAAACACCTATATATATAAGGTTTCCCACAATGAAGAGTGTCTCAATAGCTATGGTTAGTACTATTGTACTGGTTCATCACAATAACAATGTATTTGGATACAATTTGTTTAGCGAAACCCGTATTTTATAGGGTTTCCTAAAACAAATGGTGTCCGAATACTTCGAGTTATTACGGTAATGGAGCAATAATTGTGTTGGAAAACGTTGTAACCAACTTCGAAAATTAGATATAGTTACGTATGTGGTTGTGACTGGAAATATGGGGCTTATGGGCTTTGTGACCCGTGTAGCTCCTGGTCAAATAGCAAACCCTTGTATCCATGCTAGAAGCATGATGGGTGTTTCATTGATGTAACGGAGAACAGTGCAGATCCTGATCAGACTGTGCGTATGCACAGCCTTATCTGGATCTACATTGGTCGTAAAAATAAACCATACGCCCCGTTTCTCACGACTCAGCCACATATACAGACTAGTCAGACGGAGTGTGCCAGCCAGGGAATCAACAATCACATAAGCCCCATTTCTCTAAGTAACATCCACATATGTAAATACAGGCACATTGCTTGTCTGTAGTTGTCTTATTATAACTCGGTTGACTCGTAACGAGCTGGGTTCGTATTTTGGACATGTTGATTTATACTGCGGCAATATGTTCGTTTGTTATCGAGACCCCAATCACAAAATTGCAACGTTCAACAAAGATTGCATTAACGGGGCATAAACTCGATAGTCAATACGCACAACCGGGTATGAAAGGTTCTTTGAACCAACCCACCCTTAAATATAATCTAGATGTAAGTAACTGATGTGTACGACAGTGGCAATTCTCAGGGGGTCGTATGCTCCGTGGGTTGCTGGGCCATAAGGGCAATGGGACTCAAATATACACAGAATGTAATGGCATAATGGAAATACATTGGAACATCTCTAAGCCGGACACCATGGGGTGTCCGGCTTAGATATGCTCCACCTGCATACAGATGAGCCATACAAGACATGCATGCGTACTTTACGATCATGAACATGAATTATAATCTGGGAAATAGACAATTGAAGTAGTACATAGTACATGAAGCAAACAAAGCCATTTTACAAATCTGAGACATCATCTGAGACACAGTTTACTACGGAATATCGGGTGTATTGCATACAATGGTATTTCGCAGTTAAATAACACTGTGTATGAACCATTATACAATGCTGGTGTAGTAGATATGCGCATGCGACAACTTCCATAAACACATTACATGATGCAGTAAATGCATGATGCTAAGCTTATGCAACAAAAATCGTATTTAATATGGTATCGTAACTCATGTAAGATCGTGTATGTGGTATACCTCCCCGGTTGTTATAAATGGAACCATGATACTTGTTTGTCACATTATTTTAATAATGTAAATCATGTATCTGCACAATGACCGCACACTTTCAATTACGGATGACGTTACTAGCATTAAAGATAGACTACCGCATATTCGATTGTACTGTATGTAGACATATTTGTTCTCATATTATTTAGACATAGAGCATCGTACATGAGAGATAATTTACTAGTATTATATTTATTAAACGAGTTTACTGATTTCATCAGAAACGAGGCTATAACGAGTTTATTATGAATTCAATCAACGACTTTGCAAATGCATGTATCACATTACTTAACACAAATGTGGTATTACAATGTGCATGTATATGTATTGCATAGACACAGCATCATGCATGACAGTTGGATCGATCACCCAATACGATGTGTGTACTACTCTACTGTGCATATTTATTACACTATACTAGTAGATACTGATTTGAATACATCGATGGTCTCACATGATTGATGCTTTAATATGATATTCATTTTATTAAACGAGTTTGCCTATTTATTATACTAGTATACTATGATTTGTATTGCACTGTGTTAATACTGCGAGTGCATATTTGATGCAATAAATGAATACACATATATGGAAAAGAGAAATACATACTCTCATCGTGCAGGGACTCTGAATAACCACATACGGGCTCCTGGTAATATATCATGAATAATCGTGCATTAATACACGTCATAATTTGACGTACACTTTATATTTGTTGGAATCTGGTAAGACTACTGCTATGATCTTTAAATATTTCAATCAGCTTGAAATTGAAAGGGATCGGTACATGTATAAGAAAGAAACAAAACAAAATATTTTCGATATAATCAGGGATATCAGCTTTTAAAAGTCGGATACTACTGATCGATGCCCTTTCGATTCTCCGATACATTCTCTAAGTATCAGGTTATTCCTATGAACATATAGCGTCAGTAACCATGGTCCAACGCCTAATTGGAGTGTTTACTGACTGTTCCAAGGTTCCGTGTTTTCATGCCTCCGTATTGCAATGAACTGAATCTCTGGGACTATGGATTTTGTGGCAGTGTGGTTGGGGTGTTGTGGGACATATACTGTTTTGCGTTATGTGTGTGTTGTTAAATGAGACACGCCATGTGATTATGTACTTAAGAACATGTGCGATATCTCATGAAATTTATTTACAAAATTTACTGTATTTTCCGTAAATGACGTCGACAGTTGACGAACTTTTCATAGCAATTCTTGAAAATTTCGTCATTTGTTGACGCCATTTACAGAAAATCTCACAATTTCTGTAAATGTAATATTATATTGCATGAACAAGTCGCAAATTTCCTTAGGTACAAAATCACATGGAGTGTCTCAAATGGACCGGAAAACTATTTGGATGGTCAATGAATATTCCTCATTTGTATAGAGTGAAAATAAATGGCGTCTTACTTGCATCCATTACATGAAAGGAATACAAATAGTCTTGATATTTTATCTGAGAATGAAACTTGTATGTTTATTATATTATATATGTACATTTGTTTGACATTGAAAATTACTTGTCACATTGTATAATAATGTTTCCTTCTAAATCATCAGTAATTGTTTACTTCATTGATAGTTTGTATATTTTTAGGTGCATCTTAGTTGTGAGTGATTTACATATATTATAAAAATGTTATTTGATTTGTATGTGGATATAATTGCCACTCGTTCCGACTAAAGTCGCACAATATTGCATGCTACGTAGCTCGTGCATATATCCACATATAAAAAACATAATAACCTATAAGTACTATACTTATATCTATAAACGAACCCCGTCCTTGTGATAATCATTGTAAATGTATGAGGCTTTAGATTGTATGAAGATTTTCAAAGGAAATTAATTCCAATATCTGCAATACGCGACGTTAAATTATGTCAACACAATGATTCTAATTTTAAATCATCAATTATGAATAAAGATGAATGTCGTTTTTGATGGCCGTTGCGTGCACATGTATCAACTTTGTTAAAGAGGGGTCGTCACGTGTAACACAGCAGTAATATCTGTGTGTCAGAAGTTGAAAACATGCCAAACACGTGTACGTCTCTTGTATTGTTTCGGTACCGGTGCACCCTTCATTCGTGGCTGGCAGCATGCTCAATACACGGTCTACATTTTATCCAAAGGAGTTATATACACGTTTAACAATGACAGTTTCGTATACTTTTGAATCAACTGATGATGTAAAGGGGACAATAAACTATGTGATATTTTAATGTGTTTTCCCAGACCTGGGTTGTCATGTCCGCATGATTGCAATACACATACACCTTTATGCGGTAGGGTCGATCATACACGGGGAATTATACTACATGCAATTATAGAGAGGTAGACTTATTTAACGTTTATATAATCACCCGTAAGTTTTCCACCGCCGTAGCCAAATTCTACCCTACCGCCCAGATGGGCACACCTGCATATTGTTTTATGTACGAATTGTCTTGAGAACGACGTGAGCAGTTGTCCAAGGGAGATAACGTGACCAGTGGTATGACAAAAAAAGGAAACTACGTTCTTTGTAGCCGAATTATTAAACACAGGTAGATTTTCATATATCGTGAGGTATTTTTTTATTGTCAGAAACATTTACTGTAGTACCAGCTTTATTCGAAATAAAATGAAAGAACAAAGTAAGTAGACGTATTTATGGAAATAAATAAAAAATAAAATATATTTCCATAAAACGCCATTTAATGCATGTACATAGACACGACAATGACTCTAAATGTGACATTTACTGAACAACCTGACTCCAGATATTCCTTAGAAAAAAAAAACAACAACAAATGATTCCATCTGTGTAACGTCATAGCTCGTTACGTAACGTTTTCCGATAAGGGAGGTTTTCGCTAGGCGCGTCACATATGTTTTGAACATTCATTGCATTTAAATCGAAGGACTGAAAGTCCTGAAATCCTTCACAGTACGCGCTCAACCATTTTAATATTTCACACAAAAAATCATATATACTCCATTTAAAATCAATATATTCGTCGAATCAGTATACATTATCAATGCTGCAAAAACAATATTTATCTTGACAAACATGATTGTTCTAAGTAATTTCACCTTGACCGTGGACATGAATGCAACATGGGTGTCTCCCAATAGCTATGGTTAGTATTATTGTACTGGTTCATCACAATAACAATGTATTTGGATACAATTTGCTTAGCGAAACCTGTATTTTATAGGAGTTTCCCAAACCAAATGGTGTCCGAATACTTAGAGTTATTACGGTAATGGAGTAATACTGGAGTAAACGTAGTAACCACCTTCGGGAATTATATATAGTTACGTATGTGGTTGTGACTGGAGAGATGGTGCTTATGGGCTGTGTGACCCGTGTAGTTCCTGGCCAAGTAGCACACTCCTATATCCTGTTACGATCAATGTTAATGCTAGAAGCATGATGGGTGTTTCATTCATGGCATGGAGAACAGTGCAGATCCTGATCAGACTGTGCTTATGCACAGGCTTATATGGATATACATGTATGTTGGTAGCGAAAATAAATCATACGCCCCCTTTCTCCAGTCACAGCCACATATACATACTAGTCCGTCTGAGTGTGGCAGTCAGGGATCCAACAGTCCTATAAGCCACATTTCTCCAGTCACAGCCACATATACATACTAGTCCGACTGAGTGTGCCAGCCAGGGATCCAACAGTCCCATAAGCCCCATTTCTCCAGTCACAGCCACATACATGCATACAGACTAGTCAGACTGAGTGTGCCAGCGAGGGGATCAACAATCCCATAAGCCCCATTTCTCCAGTCACAGCCACATACATGTATACAGACTAGTCAGACTGAGTGTGCCAGCCAGGGGTCCAACAATCCTATACGCCCCATTTCTCCAGTCACCGCCACATATACAGACTAGTCAGACTGAGTGTGCCAGCCATGGGTCCAACAGTCCCATAAGCCCCATTTCACTACTCACAGCCACATATGTAAGAACAGTCAGTTTGCTTGTTTGTGTTTGTCTTATTATAACTCTGTTGACTCGTAACCAGCTGGACCCGGATTTTGGACGTGTTGATTGCTACTGTGTCAATCTGTTCGTCAGTTATCGAGGCCACAATCATAAAATGTCAACGTCCAGCAAAGGCTAGATTCACGGGGCATACACTCGATAGTGAATGTGTAGGTCATATGGGCAATGTGACTTAGATATACGCAGAAAGTAACAAGGGCATCGTTATCACTCAGCTAATCCCCTCGCCGGCAGCCTTGATAATAAAAACAAATCGTTAACACTTTTGCGTCACAGTGAACATAAGTCCTCAGTGAACTTGACCTTGGGTGATCGGACGTGGGTCGTATGGAAAAGAAAGCACCATACCTTACACATGAGTTTACTGATGTATTAAGAAACCAGGGGCCGTTTCACTAAACTTCGTACGACTAAAATGTTCGAAAGTGCAAAATTATGATCGTCTGTAAATTTCACATTAACAATGTTTTCTTGTAAACAATTAATGGATATACATTTGTTGAGCATATGCTTCATATGCAGCCTATGCTCAATAAATGTAAATCCATCAATTGAAATTTCCAGACGATCCTAAATTTGCACTTACGAACAGTTTAGTCTTACGAAGTTTAGTGAAACGGGCCACAGGTTACAACGCGTTTCTTATGAAGTCAGTCAACGAGTTTGAAAATACATGTATCATATTAATTAAACACAAATGTAATATGATAGTCATTGCATAAGCACAGCTGCATGCCTGGACGTTATATTGATGACCCAATACATTTTCTGCACTATTCTACTTTCCACATTGATTACACTAGTGATTACATATATTTGAATACAAGAGTCATAATTTACATGTAATATGATATTTACTTACCATATGTATTACACTAGTGCATACCGATTTGACTACATAGAGGATCTTACATGAGTGATAATTTAATATTTAAGCCGCAATACATGATGTTTGGAGGTGATTTTATTTTTATTTAGCTTATATTTAAGGGTAGGAATAGGCTCGAAGACCTTCCAAACCCGGGCATTTGAGCCAAAACAAGTGTCAGGCCAATAGCCGTTGGCACGTTTGTTTCCGAATCTACTAATATCATCGATACAGTCGAAATATGTGCATTAAATGAAGGAGGCGATGAACCGGTTACTTTAACCTAGCTAGTTCATTATCGTATCGTACGATGCCGGTATGTCAGGCCGGGAAAAGGGCTGAGTGTGGGTGAATGTGATGTATATGAAGACTCAGCCGTAGCAGCTCGGCAGAGCCTCGCCCATCCCGTTTCCTAAGCCTTGCCATATATTTTCCAATTCACGGCACTAACCTACTATTCTCTATTTATAATGTGTTTATCTGTTGTTATTTAGTTATATGACCATTGGTTGCACTCATTCTGAAGACGAAAGAAACAGAAGATAACACACGGCGGTATGGATATTTGCCCATGGTGACGTGTATTAAGCTGGGAGTTGTTTAGCCTTCTGAGATAAATCTTATAGCTTATAGTTTCGTGGAATTGATAAGGAAAGTGTCACGTACCATACCTCCGGTCATGGTCCGAAATTTGATGTATACGATGCAGCTCACGGTCAATGATGTTTAATGTAGAGTAACGCGGGCGGCCAATTCCGGCATAAACTGCATTACTCTGTGAGATTTATGGAGAGGAAACCAGAATACCCGGGGAAAACCACATCGCACCGGCGAATAATGACTACTGCACATACAATAGTAATTTCAAAGAGACACATTAAATGTACCATGCACAAATTTATAATTGGCAATGTTAAGTTTGCAGATTTTGTTTTATCGCATGATCCAGTCTGGTCTTGGTTCCCATTTGTTGCTTTGTCACTTCCTTAACATTTAGAGCTTTTATATTTTTTGGAAAATTATTTAATTGTTTGAACTGCAGTACTTATTTACTGGTTATTTTCATTCGACTTTTGTTACGTAATATGCTATCTATCTGCCTGTGGGTTATTATTTATGTTACCGAATATAAGCAGAACACTTACGTTAGCAAATTGTGTAAACCCAGTATAAGTATGTGTCTATAGTTTTCCATTTGTACATTCCAACCAAATTATATCAGGTTGCCCGCTGATCCTGGTATGTAAGAATCTGTTTTATTATTATTCGTTTATTCATGTTCAAATAAAGACATATCATTAAGTTTGGTATCAAGCTGACACTTATCATCAGCCCTTTCGCAACTGGTACATAAACTACCCCACACATGTATATATGTTTTATATTATATTAATATATAATTGTAATTATTATGTAAATTTTAGATGTGTTTTTAAACACATTTTATAGTGATTGGTTGTCCTAACTGTTAACATATTTGGGAAAGCGGGTTTACTTACTTTGAAACTGGCCTTCACCATTTGAAGAGGGATATTTTAACTAGTTTTCTTTACGATTTTTAAATAAAATATTTTTCAAATGTTGGTCTACGTGCTCGCGTTCTCGATTAAGGTAGTTGTTATTCCCTTGTTGGGGCCTCGGTTGGGTCGGGCGGGGGATAAGGTGTCACGTTATGAATGCAATTTTATCGATATTTAAATCGATAATCCATGTACATGTAGTGTGGCGAGTCCACCATTGGCCACTTGCACACACACGTCACTCACTAATATATGAGCAATTACTATACCGCCATGTATTATCTTCTCTTTTTCTTTCGTCTTCAGAATATGTGAAACACATTGTCATCTAACCAAATAACAACAGATAAACGCCGTACCTGAACTCGAATAATAGCAACTCGTATATAGTGATAAGCCGCGAAACGACAGTAGCAGGGCCCGAAAACATATTGCATCATACTTTGCATAGCCCAATATCGACCAATTCCTGCCTGATATGTGTTGTCCTGACCAACCGTCAAATATCTTCATCATATAGGATAACACTATTACGGCTGAGTCTCCATATATCACATGCACTCACACTCAGCCTTTTTCACGGTCTTACATACCGGCTTCGTGCGATAGGAGAATGAACTAGCTAGGTTAAATTAACCGCCTCATTGCCTCCTTCATTTAATGCACATATTTCGACTGTATGGCAGATATTAGTAAATTCGGAAACAAACGGGCCAACGGTCATTGACCTGCCACTTTTGGGTTCAAATGCCCGGGTTTGGAAGGTCCTCGAGCCAATTCCTACCCTTAAATATAAGATAAAAAAAAAAAAAAAAAAAAAAGATGTATGGATATTGGACGGGATTACTAGCTAGTAGGTGGAATATATTTTTGTTTTATCTTATATTTAAGGGTAGGAATTGGCTCGAGGACCTTCCAAACCCGGGCATTTGAACCCAAAAGTGGCAGGCCAATGACCGTTGGCCCGTTTGTTTCCGAATTTACTAATATCTGCCATACAGGTGGAATGTATTGATCAGGGATTGAATTTTATGGCGGCCAACACGCACAATGAGAACCTGTTATTTATGGAAACGTTGCTTACGTTTTATTAAATATCTCGGCAACAAAAGCGCGATTCTGATGCAATAAAAGACACGTATTCCACAATAGTGCACATTGTCTCTAGCTGATGGTGTATTTATTTCTGATGAGCCGTTTTGGAATTATTTCGAGACAACTTACATGTAAGAAATGTTTTCGGGATATCTGCGAAACAACTACAGCGATAAGAATGATTGGTTTAGCTTACGTATAAGCAGGTAATTGTGAGAGATACCTGTATTATATCGCTCGAGTGGTTGCTGATACAATTATAATAAGGTAAATGTATTTTATAAGAAGTAAAAGTACTGAAAGTACTGAACATAGGGTACTACAAAATTAAAGTAGATTGATTGTTGGTGTTGCAGTTTCATTAACCCTTAAAGGTACATGCCCACTCAGTAGGTACAGTATATTCTTTACATCAGAGACATCATCTGAGACATTTCCTGGCAAAATAAACATTAATGCGCCATTATCCCACGTACTGATTGGCATTATTATACATTTTATATCAGACGTAAATTTACACACTGATATCAGGGGCGACAACCGTGTTTGCTGAAAATGTTAACGGACATTACTATTTAATCTCCATATTTATTTTATGATGTGCAATGATCATACTTTAAAATCTGTCGAAAATATTATTTTTTCAGATGACGCATTTCTTTAGTATAAATAATTAAAATATATCATGCCTCATTTGCATATGAAAATAGCCTGATACCACCGCGCGTCACTATCAGTAAAATAATTATTACTAAATGATTATATCTGTATAGCGGGCACTTGTAAAGTTTAGAACTGGTGGAATAGTGACACAGTTATACACTCATTTAATTCCTATAAATAACATTGTTTGGGCTTACTGAGTGGACATGTACCTTTAAAGCGCTGCAAACGACAATTCTCGTCTACTGTTTTAAATATTTTTATATTTTCTCCTCAAAAACATACTGAGACGATTCTACTGCGCTGCCAAAATAGGTTTTTAAAGAGATTAAAATATACAAAATGAGCAGACGGCAATTTTATTTTTCAGCGTTTTAATTGTTAAGGGGTAAACTATTAATTATATATGGCACAACTTGAAGTACAGTATGCACTGCTACAGTATGTACCAAAACATTCAACAACATTACAGATTATGCATAGCAATATCAGAAAAGATACGTAATCACATATACAACACATCATCAATTCAAGTATGTGATTCCAGATATCTATGATCATTATAGATATATTGAAAACTGATTGAAGAGCAATAGTTACAATAATTCCGCCACGGAAGCGGTGTCAACGCCTGAAAAATGCCTTATCGTACATCGCCAAGTTTTACTTCTGTTTTGTGAATGAAATAGTTGGCTCCGGATCGAGTATATTAAAACATACAAATGACGTCATTGGGGAAACCGCTGACAAAATGTTCAATGTATGGAAGCCCAAAATTGTTAGTGTTTTATTGTTTTTGTTGTATTTCAGTACTTGCATTACTATGGTTATTAATGTACGCTGGATGTGTTATACTGTCATTACTTTGTTCCCTGACTGTAAGTTATCACCTTAAATTCTGACTTATTGACCCCCTTCCCTGAACGTAGAATTGACACTCATGTTGGCGTGTATTGGCCACCATAGACAAATGTCAATCAGGCCGAATTCGGGAATGTCACTAAAATCCGCTGTAAATCCATCGATAGAGAGAGAGAATGAGGATTAAACATCAGTTAGACCTATACGTGCGAGTTTTGTTTCGCACAGGTGTCGGGTGAGTTTAAAAATAGGCTGTCGGAAGGTCAAACTTGATGTTTTGTGTGTGTTAAACGCATCGATTGTTTCGGAGAGTATTCGGAGGGGAGTTAACTCTGTTACTAAATTTAGCGATGACCGCACGATTTGTGCCGCAAATGGGGGCAAATCACGCGCAACAAAATAATCCGATGTATTTTTGTACGTAGAACATCCGTTGTTGATATTGTGCAGTGCAAGTAGTTTTTCATAATATAATTTTCAATTAGCGGTTGCGTATGACAGTTAAACGTTGAGTAACACAATACATTTTGTTGTTATGGTTACTCCACGATATCACTACCTACCATCGCATCGAGGGGGGTCTTGGGCGTGGCTAACTGTCGGAGGCGATGCCAATACATAGGTATACCCTATGTAATAATGTACTGCGTGTTCGTGACACACATTTACCGCTATACATTTGTCGAAAATCGATGCACAATTATGTAAGTTCACGTCATTCACGAGATACGGTATGTTAATGAAGTTGCGACAATTGGCCACAAATATACATATTATAAATATGATTTAAAGGTACATGCCCACGCAGCAGGTTAGACTGTACTATTATTTTTCATTTTCTATCATGCCTTATATGAGACATTTGTCTACCCAATAACGAGCTATTTTTAATTACGGCACCTGTTAATTGGTGTTAAATTGCATTTTATATGACCAGAAAGGGTATTTTCCGACCGCGTGCTATTTTTACCAATGCGCGTCACGTGACACGGTCAATCATATCACATCTCTGACATGCGCAGTGAAGTATCGGAAGATGAGCAGAAAAATCTCTGTTCGAGTCCAAATCTAAATCTCCACGTAACTCTTTCATTTGGTGATCTGGTTGCCAATATTAACCACTCTCTCTCTCTGTACTACCTGTCCCTCAGACATTTCGCCTGTTTTTGGTCGAAGCCGTTTCATGCAATGTCCATCCTGGACGTGTCGACATGTTGATATTCTTGTTTACATATTGGGAAGTCTACTGGCGCGCGTAGTATACTGCGCATGCGCACCGCAAGCCGTGATGTGAAGTCGTCGTCCCCGCACATTATCAAAATAGACTGTTACCGCCGCGCGTCGCTAACAGTAAATTGATAATTAATAAATGATTATATTTGTATAGCGGGCACTCGTAAATTTTAGAACTGGTGGAATAGTGACATAATTATACACTATTTAATTCCTATAAAGAACATTTTGTGTCTACTGCGTGGGCATGTACCTTTAATATGATATTTATTAAAATATTTGGTTTAATATTTTCAAAAGAAACAAGTATATGCCTATTTTTTATGAATTCAGTCATCGAGTTTAATAAATATGAAATTAAATCATCACAAGTGTTAGATTATATTTAGTGCATAAGCCCATCGTCATACATTGAAGCTGTACTTGTCACCAAACATGTTTTCTGTAACAAGCAAATTTGCTTATTTATTAGACAGTATAATATGATTTTTATTGCACTGTGTTAATACTGCGAGTGCATATTATATGCAATACATGCATACACATGTATTTGAAAGAGAAATTAATAAAATGTGCACACAGGGACTCCGAATAGCCAGATACGGACACCGGGTAATATATCATGAATAATGGTGCCATAATTTGGCTAGCAGTTTATATTTGTTGGAATCAGGTAAGTCTAAGGCAATGATATTTACAGACCGTTCCAAGTTGGTACCCGTGTTTTCATGACTCCGTATTGCAATGCACTGACACTCTGGGACTATGTATTGTGTGGCAGTGTGGGTGGGGTGTTGTGGGGCATATATTGTTTTGCGTTATGTGTGTGTTGTTAAATGAGATACGTCATGTGATTCTGTAACTAAGAACATGTGTGATATATTTACTATAGTTTCCGTAAATGACGTCGACAGTTGACTAATTTTTCATAGCAAATGCGGAAACATATTCCGCATTTGCTATGAAATTTCGTCGTTTGTTGACGTCATTTACAGAAAATATCACAGTTTCTGTAAATATGATATTATATTGCATGAAAAATCGCACACTTTCTTAGGTACACAATCACATGGCGTGTCTCAAATGTGTAGCGTTGTAGGGACAAGACACCGCTAGGTGTAGTGGACACATCATGTTTAGTGCATGGCCGGTCTTTTCTTTTACTGTGATTCTTCAGGGTTTTCTTTCGCAGAGGAGATATTTATTTCCAGGAGCCGACGTGACGTCATTTTCATGAGTGCAGAGTCAGTACGATATATACTAAACGAGTTCACTGATGTCATTAAGACGAGGCTGTGCCTCGTTTCCATACATGTAGCTTCAGTAAACAAGTCTTACAGATATAGTAAATCAGCAGGTATTTATTTTATAAACGCCACACCATGCTTGAAGATGTACTGATAACATAACGTGTAGCGGTCTTGTTTAAATTAAGTATTACACTATTATTTTAATACACACAGAAAATATTATGTTTTCTATCTGTAAGTAAATATTTATAAATAAAAAAATCCAGTGAAATATTTAATTTTATAGTGAAAAATAGGTACTTTCCTATGGTAAAGTTAATCAAAAATGTTTATTGCATTAATAAGTAACATTTTCAACACTATATACCTATAGCGGTGTATGCAAACAGTGTAGATCCAGATGAGCCGGCTCGTGACGAGCCGTCTCATCAGGATCTGCACTTTTGCAAGTTAATATCCATTTAGACTGGTCTTAAAAATCATTCTGTGACAATTGGAGTGTTCGGAAAGTTTAAATATCAAGAGTTATTTAGGGGTAAAAATGTTAAATAGACTCTCATAATTCAACATGGCAGAATTATGTTGTATGATAGTATTCATGTACCTGTAAATGTGTTGTTAAATGTATATGTTACTGCATATAGTGATCCGAACAATACATGCACTAGATCGCATTATTCCGGTATTCAGATATTGATCAGGGGTTGTATTTTATGGGGGCCAACACGCGTTATGAGAACCTGCGATTTAAGGAAACGTTACCTACGTTTTATTAAATATCTCGGGAACTAGTAGTGCGATTCTGATTCAATAAACGACACGTATTCCACAGTAGTGCACATTGTCTCTAGCTGTTGGTGCATTTATTTCTGACCAGGCGTTTTGGAATTATTTCGAAATAACTCCGAAACGACTATAGCGATAAGAATGATCTGTTTGGCTAAAGTATAAACAGGTAATTGTGAGAGATATCTGTATGTTACCGCTCGACTCGTTGCTGAGACAATAAGCATAAGATAAAAGCATTGTATGAGAAATAATGAATTGCGTGTTCACGTGACACACATTTACCGCTATACATACATACATCGAAAATGCACAATTATGTAAGTTTACGTAATTCACGAGATATGGTATGTTAATGAAGTTGCGACAATTGGCCACAAATATACACTTTGTGCAACATATGCGGAAAGTTAATTTACATTTAAGTGCCAGAATCCGTTGGGGTAGTTAAATTAAATGCCGATAGCTTCCACCCGGAACTACGTAATCGTGCATACATTGTACATGTACATTGCTCGACTAATTGTCGGTGTTGCATAAAAGGGTATTTCGCTACAGGTGCACATGCGCATGTCACATTTTGAGTGCAGAGAGCAGGACACGCCCGCCAGAGGGCACACACAACTGGAGGATTTAGTTTGTATGCGGGCCCTGAGTGCACCATAAGTTTCAATTGGATTGCGCACCATGCAATGGATTATGTATTGGACATGGATGTTGACACGTGTAAAAGGTGACAACAATATATACGAGGATTTATTGTTTATAATGTCGGTGTGTTGTGATGTTGGATTTTATTCATATTATTTCTTTCATCATGTAAGTTTTATATCTGCATGACCAATACTATTTACTTGCTGATAACAGAGTTTCGTATCCTCCGATTACAGAATGACGTGACGTATAGAAGTCCGTGTCCAACGAACACAACTTTTAATTGCCCACCATTCCAAAGCAGAGTACTTTACCTGATTAATATAACACCAGACTACTGATTGTTCCACGTTTTGCTGCCGACGAACATTTGGCTTTAAACACATTAAATCTAAAAAATATTTAAAAGTAAGTACTTTTTCATCAATATAGAAAAGTCGCCCTCCCATACAAATATTATTTGATGAAATTCCATCAAATATTGATTTTATTGGTTTATACGATTTTGGTATGGGCATTTAACATGAAGCCGATGTTTCCAAAACATTTCGTTTTTTGATCCTTGGAACAAATTTGGAAATTGACACCGAAACCTCGCGAGATAGCTTGAAAATGATGTAACTAAGAAAACTAAGAAAACTAAAGTTAGATTTTGAAAATCAAAAAATAAAAAAAATATTTAAAAAAATATCTATGTTCAGCCCCCATGTTTTTATCATAAACCCAAGACTAGTTTAGTATGTGATATTTTTGTGGAATACACATTGAATACATTGTACACAGTGCGTGTAGTCAAACTCCGTAATTGTCGTGTTCATTAACATTTGAGTATGCCTATTTCTGATGCACATTTTAGTAAATTTACATGAAAAACATATATCGGCAAACTGGCTACATAGCTGAATTAGCAAATGAAAAAAGTTGAACAATTATATTTCGAAATTACTGAAGCCCTGGATAGACACTTAGATATAGTGCGTACCATTTATATATTACTATATTTTATTAAAAATGTAATTTTAATTACTTAATTATAATTTAATTATGACTCAAATATAATTTATTAAACATTTTAATATATTTAACAGTTTAGAATAGCATAACAGCATCACATTTACATACGAAATCCCTGAGGGACATTTAAGTATTATTATATACTATTTATATATTATTACTTAATTATTAAAACTTACGCCGGGCGCTGAGAGATAACAGGAGAGATAATTTGGTTTGCCATAGTTTGACATTTTCGATATCCATGTACCAGTAAGGAACACTGGTGAAATAAAAACAATAGAGAATATTAGTATAGTGTCATGAACGTGAATAAATATCTGTCGAGGCTGAGAAATCAGGATGGGCGAGGCTTGCCGAGCACATCCTGATTTCGAGCCGAGTCAGATATTTATTCACGTTCATGACACTATAATAATATTCTATTTATCCCGTTAACCACATCAAAGTTGTTCAAATTTCTCTAAAAATGCATTTATGGCCTCATAAGTTTGTCTTCTGAAGCGACAAGATTATCGTGTTTATGTCAATTCACATAATGACGTAACGTCATACACAATGACGTATCTACTAGACGTGAACGAGAAAAAATACACGTACCTGCGTTTTCACGTCTAGTAGCGACATAGTTGACGGGATAAATAGAGAATATTAGTATAGTGTCATGAACGTGAATAAATATCTGTCGAGGCTGAGAAATCAGGATGGGCGAGGCTTGCCGAGCACATCCTGATTTCGAGCCGAGTCAGATATTTATTCACGTTCATGACACTATAATAATATTCTATTTATCCCGTTAACCACATCAAAGTTGTTCAAAATGTCTCTAAAAAATGCATTTGTGGCCTCTTAAGTTTGTCTTTCTGAAGCGACAAGATTATCGTGTTACGTCATTCACATAATGACGTAACGTCATACATAAAGACGTATATACTACGTGAACGAGAAAAAATACACGTACCTGCTTTTCACGTCTAGTAGCGACATAGTTGACGGGATAATATCCTCTATTTAGCTAATACTGAGAAATACATTGAAAATACGCTAGAAATACGATAAAAATAAACCTTGTAACGTCATGCGATGCCGTTCGACCAAAGAAACCTTAGTTCCAATTTGTTGTAACCCGGATATTCGTATCAGGCCAATGCCTGATACAGCAATATGTTATCAATCAGTACGTATTCGGCCAATACAAATCTCGTTACCTGATAAAGTTCAGTTTTACATAGCCCAGTTAGATCAAGTATATTACTAAAAATCAATAATACTAATTATAAATTTAATAATACGTTCCCGAAAAGTATTATTTATTAATAATTAGGTAGTACAACATGTATAATTTAATAAATCATAATAAGATTAATAAATACTATTTAAGTTTTAATAAATAACTTTCAATAAATAACATTTATTATTAATTAATGATATTTATTTGTTAATAAATCATATTTAAATATTAAGCAATACTATTTAAAGGCACTGTGTTTCAGATGATGTGACAAATATTCAATATTTGGTTGTTCGCTTCATGCACTGCAAATGACAAAAGGAAGCATGAGCAAACCGATTAAAAGATAAACACAATTAAATTATTTTTTTGAGATTTGTTGAATTTGTTTATACTTAACACGTACAAATATGAAAAGGTTTGATTTGATTTGAATTGTTGAATGTGGTTTAAGAACTGTAGCTTTTCAATATCAGTTAATGCAAATAAGGCATTGAGATTGTTTGTTGTTTTCTTTCAGTGTTTTTCCATTTCATAAATAACAAAAATGCTCATTTGTAAAATTCATAATTTGTAAATTAATTGTTGCCCGACGATTGCAGACAATTGACATTCATAAATGACACAACGTGAAACAAGCCATGCGATGTTTTACCTTAGAATATATTTTCTGTAAATGACGTCGAAATTTGACGAATATTTCATAGCAAATCCGGAATTAAATTCTATTCTATTTACAGAAAATACCGTAAATTTAGTAAATAATTTTCATGAGATATAGCACATCTTCTTTGCATATCTATGAATAAACCTAATGCAATGTTCGCAGAAGAAACACAAATTATTGGATGGTTTGAAGTGTTTCATTCCTTTCAAAACGGTAAAGTATATCTGAGTAAAACGGTAAAATGAACCGATATTGAGCGCCCAGAACCGATTGAAGGGGAATTAAATAGAAACATTAAATTTAAATTTATTTTGTAAACTGACAGATAATGACAATACAAACTACATGTAGAAAAACCCAATTCAAAATTATAATCCAACTTTTCATAATTGTACATTTTATGCAAATTTATGTAATTTTTTTTCAAACTCAATTTTGAAAATCACAATAAAATCAGCTTCATTAAAAATAAATACGTTTTTATATTTTTTTAATTTTGTTTCATCAACAATTATTAAAAAGTTCATGCAATAAAGTGCTGAGAAAAAAAACACTTATTAATGTAAATAAAATAAATAATTGTTAATTGATGACGTCATAGTGGAACGCGCATATTTCAGCTATTTGTCTACGCTCGTTTACTCGAAGTCCGTCGGACTGTGATAAATACTTCCAGTAAACCGAAGTTCGACGTAACGAAATCTGAACAGGACCTCGAAATATTTCCATACACGTTACGGGACGCAATTCTCATACGACCTGTGACACACGGACTTACACTTTTGCAACTTGATTGTTTTGTTGTTTTTTCAATTGTATTCCATTTTATAAATAACAAAAATGTTCATTTGTAAATTTCATAATTTGTAAATTAATTTTTGCCCGACTATTGCAGACAATTGGCATTGATAAATGACACAACATGAGACAAGCCACGCGATATTTTACTTTAGAAGATTTTCTGTAAATGACGTCGAAATATAACGAATATTTCATAGCAAATCTGGAATTAAATTCTATTCTATTTACGGAACATATCATAAATTTAGCAAATACTTTTCATGACATATAGCACATCTTCTTTGTATATCTATCCACAAACCTAATACAATGTTCGCAGAAGAAGAAACACAAATTATTGCATAGTTTGAAGTGTTTCATTCCTTTCAAAACACACATAATGAACAGAAAAAGAAACTATCAATAAAGAACGGGACAGCGTTAAACGCATTCGCAAGCGTTATGTTAGAACTGTCGCCTAGAGATGATACAGTAAAATGAACACAGGACTGATTAAACGGGAATTAAATAGAAACATTAAATTTAGATATATTTTGTAAACTGATAGCTAATGACAATACAAACCACATGTAGAAAACCCTAATGCAAAATTATAATCCGACCAAAAGTTTTCATAATTTTAAATTTTATGCAAATGTATGCAATTTGTTTTAAACACAATTTTGAAAATAACAATAAAAACAGTTTTAATTAAAAACAAATATATTTTGAAAATTCTTTCATTTTATTTCATCAAAAATTATCAAATTCATGTAATAAAATGCTGAGAAAAAATTCACTTAGACTTAATATAAATATTTCAGCTAATGAGAATTTCCAAACAATTGTATCTTTTTAAGTTTGTTATTTTTACATGCTGTTTTCTCAAAGTATACATTGCTAGAAAAGTTGATGAAATAGGCGACAGAGGATACGAAGTCAACGATTAATAAATATCATATTAAATCACGAATCATATCAAATCCTCCATATACATATAAACAATATACGTCTATAATTATTAAAATCCGCATTTGAACTGCAACTCAGATTATACAGAACTGAGCGTGGACAATTTTCGACATAGGCGGTCTCGAATACATGACGTCATAGTGTACCATTGCGCATGCGCTGGGTTAGTAGCAAATGAAACACATCTTCAGGACTGGGTATGGAATATTCCCATCAGCTGACCGAATACCTGGCATTTGATTGGATGAGAGCATGGAGAGCCGTCACATAAATAGTCGGTTCCAACACGGGACCCGCACAGTGCCTGCCGCGGTGACTTGACATTGTGCGAGTCGACTAGAGCTCTTGGACTTAACTTTGTGCGAGTGCAACTATAGTGTTCTTGGACTTGACTTTGTGCGAGTGGACTACACTTCTCCTGGAATATAAATCATGGGTCTGATGCTTCTACAGTTGGCTTGTGTGGCACTGGTCATGCTGCTACATGGAACTGGTAAGTTGTTCATTGTAAACACACTTTTTGTTGTTTGTATCCAAACAAGTATAAGATAGTTTGTCCCACCGGAAGCCATCTTGAAATTTTTTCAGGAAAGTTCAAGAAGATGTTATTGCTTCCATCCATTGCATACACCACTACCTGCGCTAATCTGTCAATGTCTGTCATTTATTTATTTCATAATACTTGAATATTGTGCTTGATTGAGAGTTGAACTTGCCGATAGATGTTCAGGAACGTTGACATCTGGGAAAGATTAACCCAGGCGGCTGTGTACATAGCTGTAATAGAAAATCAATATATTCAATATCCATAAAATGAACGTGAACGTGAAATGATGTTGAACATTAGTTGTACATTTGTCAAATCATAGCGGCAGTTTCAGCACGGGATTCTGACAAGCAGTTGACCAACAGTTGATTTATGTGTATGTACCTGTATGTCCAACCGACAAAATATTATTTAGTAAAATTTTCCTGGTGAATTCAATTGACTTCCATGATAGGTATACACGTGAAATGAAAGTGTACGTGGCATTACTTTGCAAATCATGGCTTTTGTTATATTTACCTTTCGAAAATTTTATTTATTTTCGAAACGACAATTTTAAAAATTGTCTTTACAAATCGGAACAAAACCTGTTTGATTATCCATCGGACTCGAAAGTTGAATAAAATTGTTATATATCTGCAAACAAAGAATACACGATTTGAATTTGAACATGCACAAAGGTAAACACAGTGATTGTTGTGGAAGGCATGTGCTGGTTTCCATCGTTGAGTACATTTGTATTGGAATTTTGTTTTTGAAATTAATACTACAGCTACAGCTAAGACATATCCAATCAAACTGCTTGACAGCGAGATGATATTACCAATAGATGTTCAGAAACGTTGACATCGTGGCAAGATTAACACAGGCGGTGGTGTATGGGAGGTGATATTACCAATAGATGTTCAGAAACGTTGACATCGTGGCAAGATTAACACAGGCGGTGGTGTATGGGAGATGATATTACCAATAGATGTTCAGAAACGTTGACATCGTGGCAACATTAACACAGGCGGTGGTGTATGGGAGGTGATATTACCAATAGATGTTCAGAAACGTTGATAAAATATTTACACAATTTAAAATTGAATATTTCCCGTAATTGACGTCGAAAGTTGACGATATTTTAAAGCTAATTTTACAACAAATTCAAATCGCGCATCTTTCTACATGCAAGTGAACTTAAATGATTCGATGTATAAAACGTAGTAATGCGATTTTGTAATTTGAAATGATCTGCTTCCCTGTGAGTGGTTTCTCATCATAAACCAACCATACTTACATACATGCAAACACGTGAGTAAAATGGACTACATTTAGACGTAGACACTATCTTGTCAATATTATCAGTGTCTTTATTTCAAAATATTTGGATATTGTGCTTGCAATCAAACAGCTTGATTGGCTGAGCTGGAGCTTTGCTACAACTCATTCTCAGACAATCGAATTGCTTGATTTGCAGTTGCTATTGCCAATATACATGTATACTAGGAAATGTGCGATGGTCGGTATACTAGTCATGGGTTGTTGGCTGACTGATCAAGTGCTATACTCGGCATGGCCGACTGATCAAGTGCTATACTGGGCAAGTTGAGATGGCCAACTGATCAAGTGCTATAATGGGCATGGTGCGATGGCCGACTGATCAAGTGCTATGCTAGTCATGGTGTGTTGGATGACAGATCAAGTGCTACACTGGCCATGGCCGACTGATCAAGTGCTATACTGGGATGGTCAGATGGCCAACTGATCAAGTGCTATGCTACTCTTGGTGCGATAGCCGACTGATCAAGTGCTATGCTAGTCATGGTGCGTTGGCAGACTGATCAAGTGCTGGACTGGGCATGGCCTACTGATCAAGTGCTATACGTGACATGGTGAGATGGTCGACTGATCAAGTGCTATACTGGGCATGGTGCGATAGCCGGTGATCAAGTACTATACTGGGCATCGTTGGATAGCCAGTGATCAGGTGCTATACTGGGCATGGCGCGATAGCCGGTGATCAGGTGCTATACTGGGCATGGTGTGGTGGCTGACTGATAAGGTGCTGTACTAGTGATGGTGCGATGGCCGACTGATCAAGTTCTATACTGGGCATGGTGAGATAGCCGGTGCATTGGCCAACTGATCAAGTGTTATACTAGTCATGGTGCGATGGCCTACTGATAGCCGACTAATCAAGTGCTAAACTAGTCCTGCAGCGATGGCCGACTGATCAAGTTCTATACTGGACATGGTTTGATAGCCGGTGATCAAGTGCTATACTGGGAATGGTGCGATAGCCGGTGATCAGGTACTACATTGTATACTGGGCATGGTTCGATAGCCGGTGATCAGGTGATATACTGGGCATAGTGAGATAGCCGGTGATCATGTGCTATACTGAGCATGGTGCGATAGCCGGTGATCAGATGCTATGTGCGATGACCGACAGATCAAGTGCTATGCTAGTCACGGTGCGATGGCTGACTGATCAAGTGATATACTGGGCATGATGAGATAGCAGGTGATCAAGTGCTATACTGGGCATGGTGCGATAGCCGGTGATCAGATGCTATATACTGGGCATGGTGTGGTGGCCGACTTATAATATGCTGTACTAGTCATGGTTCATTGGCCGACTGATCAAGTGCTATACTAGACATGGTGCGATGGCCTACTGATCAAGTGCTATACTAATCTTGGTGCGATGGCTGACTAATCAAGTGCTAAACTAGTCCTGCTGTGATGGCCGACTGATCAAATGCTATACTGGACATGGTGAGATAGCTGGTTATCAAGTGCTATACTGGGCATGATGCGATAGCCGGTGATCAGGTGCTATAATGGGCATGGTGCGACAGCCGGTGAATATGTGCTATACGGGGCATCATGCGATAGCCGCTGATCAGGTGCCATACTAGGTATGGTGTGGTGGCCGACTGATCAAGTGCTATACTAGTCATGGTGCAATGGCCGAATGATCCAGTGCTATACTGGGCATGGTGAGATAGCCGGTGATCTGGTGCTATACTGGGCATGGTGCGATGGCCGACTGGTCAAGTGATATACTAGTCATGGTGCGATGGCTGACTGTTCAAGTGCTATACTTGGCATGGTGCGATAGCCGGTGATCATATTATATACTGGGCATGGTGTGGTGGCCGACTGATAAGCTGCTATACTAGTCATGGTGCATTGGCCGACTGATCAAGTGCTATACTAGTCATGGTGCGATCGCCTACTGATCAAGTGTTAAACTAGTCATGATGCGATGGCTGACTAATCAAGTGCTAAGCTAGTCCTGGTGCGATGGCCGACTGATCAAGTGCTATACTGGGCATGGTGAGATAGCCGGTGATCAAGTGCTATACTGGGCAAGGTGCGATAGCCGGTGATCAGGTGCTATGCTGGGCATGGTGAGATAGCCGGTGATCAGGTGCTATGCTGGCATGGTGAGATAGCCGGTGATCAGGTGCTATACTGGGGCATGGTGAGATAGCCGGTGATCAGGTGCTATGCTGGGCATGGTGAGATAGCCGGTGATCAGGTGCTATACTGGGCATGGTGAGATAGCCGGTGATCAGGTGCTATGCTGGGCATGGTGAGATAGCCGGTGATCAGGTGCTATGCTGGGCATGGTGAGATAGCCGGTGATCAGGTGCTATACAGGGCATGGTGAGATAGCCGGTGATCAGGTGCTATACTGGGCATGATGCGATAGCCAGTGATCAGGTGCTATACTGTGCATGGTGAGATAGCCGGTGATCAGGTGCTATACTTGGCATGGTGAGATTGCCGGTGATCAGGTGTTATACTGGGCATGGTGCGATAGCCTGTGATCAGATGCTATACTGTGCATGGTGCGATATCCTGTGATCTGGTGTAATACTGTCATGGTGAGATATCCGGTGATCAGGTGTAATACTGTCATGGTGAGATATCCGGTGATCTGGTGTAATACTGTCATGGTGAGATATCCGGTGATTCGGTGTAATACTGTCATGGTGCGATATCCTGTGATCTGGTGTAATACTGTCATGGTGCGATATCCTGTGATCTGGTGTAATACTGTCATGGTGAGATATCCGGTGATCAGGTGTAATACTGTCATGGTTGCGATATCCTGTGATCTGGTGGTAATACTGTCATGGTGAGATATCCGGTGATCAGGTGTAATACTGTCATGGTGAGATATCCGTGATCTGGTGTAATACTGTCATGGTGAGATATCCTGTGATCTGGTGTAATACTGTCATGGTGAGATATCCGGTGATCTGGTGTAATACTGTCATGGTGAGATATCCTGTGATCTGGTGTAATACTGTCATGGTGAGATATCCTGTGATCTGGTGTAATACTGTCATGGTGAGATATCCGGTGATCAGGTGTAATACTGTCATGGTGCGATATCCGGTGATCAGGTGTAATACTGTCATGGTGAGATATCCGGTGATCAGGTGTAATACTGTCTTGGTGCGATATCCTGTGATCTGGTGTAATACTGTCATGGTGCGATATCCTGTGATCTGGTGTAATACTGTCATGGTGAGATATCCGGTGATCAGGTGTAATACTGTCATGGTGAGATATCCGGTGATCAGGTGTAATACTGTCATGGTGCGATATCCTGTGATCTGGTGTAATACTGTCATGGTGAGATATCCGGTGATCAGGTGTAATACTGTCATGGTGCGATATCCTGTGATCTGGTGTAATACTGTCATGGTGAGATATCCGTTGATCAGGTGTAATACTGTCATGGTGAGATATCCGATGATCAGGTGTAATACTGTCATGGTGCGATATCCTGTGATCTGGTGTAATACTGTCATGGTGCGATATCCTGTGATCTGGTGTAATACTGTCATGGTGAGATATCCGTTGATCAGGTGTAATAGTGTCATGGTGCGATATCCTGTGATCTGGTGTAATACTGTCATGGTGCGATATCCTGTGATCTGGTGTAATACTGTCATGGTGAGATATCCGGTGATCAGGTATAATACTGTCATGGTGCGATGGCCGACTTGTCAAATCGCATGCCATCATACATGTAACTAGATGGCCGTGACATGCATGTCGCACCCCCCTAGACATTTGATGGTACAAAAAGAAAACTTTTGTTGCAAAAAAGCTTTAGCCTGTTGACGTAAAAACATGCCGCACCTGCCGAGGTTTTGATAGTATACCGAAAAACATTAACCAAAACAACACTTTAACCAAAAACGCTATCCTGAATGCACGCCAATGTGCCAACAATATCACGCTGTCTGCAAGCGGGCCCAACAACAACTTTAAAGGAAATTTCAAAGTAATTTGACCTTGGCATTGGGCACAGCGCACGCACGCGTTGGACATATAATGAAAATAAGGGTGATAAATGCACAGTATGTGAAGTTCCGAGTGAATTGAAGGTACATGCCCACTCAGTAGCAACAAAATGTTCTTTATGTCAGAGACATCATCTAAGCCATTTTCTGGCAAAGTAAACATTAATTCACCATTACCTTACGTATTGATTGTCATTATTATACATTATATATCCGGCGTAAATGTCCACACTGATATCAGGGTCGATAACCGCGTTTCCTTAAAATGGTAACAAACATTTCAATTTATTCTCTGTATTAAGTTGTTGATGTGCAATGATCATACTTTATAATCTGTTGAAAATGTTATTTTTTCTGGTCACACATTTAAAGGTACATGCCCACTCAGTAGACACAAAATGTTTGTTATATCGGAGACATCATCTGAGACATTTTCGGGCAAAATAAACATTAATTCACCATTAATACACGTTTATTTATTCGCATTATTATACATTTTATATCAGGCGTAAATTTCCACACTGATATCAGGGGCGATAACCTCGTTTCCTTAAAATGCTACCGGACATTACAATTTATTTATCTAATTTATTTTTTACTGTGCAATGATCCTACTTAATAATCTGTCGAAAATATTATTTTTTCAGGGGACACATTTAATTAGTAGAAGTAATTAAAAAATATCATGCCCCAATTGCCTATAACGCGTTTCTTATGAAGTCAGTCAACGAGCTTGTAAAATACATGTATCATATTACTTAAAAACAAATGTAATATTATATGTATTGCATAAGCACAGCATCATGCATGGACGTTAGATTGATCACCCAATACATTTTCTGCACTACTCTACTTTCCATATTTATTACACTTAGTCTAGTGATTGCATATTGATTTGAATACAGACAGGATCTTACATGAGTCATAATTTACATGTAATATGGTATTTATTACACGAGTTTCTGCACTACTCTTCTTAACATATTTATTACACTAGTACATACCGATTTTACTACATAGAGGATCTGTTTGGAAATGATTTTATTTAGCTTATATTTAAGGGTAGGAATTGGCTCGAAGACCTTCCAAACCCGGGCATTTGAGCCAAAAAAAGTGTCAGGCCAATAGCCGTTGGCCCGTTTGTTTCAGAATCTACTAATATCTGCGATACAGTCAAAATATGTGCATTAAATGAAGGAGGCGATGAACCGGTTACTTTAATCTAGCTATTTCATTCTCCTATCGTACTATGCCGGTATGTCAGGCCGGGAAAATGGCTGAGTGGGAGTGAATGTGATATATGAAGACTGATCCGTAACAGTTCGGCAGAGCCTCGCCCATCCCGCTTCCTAAGCCTTGTCAGATATTTTCCCCATTCACGGCACTAACCTACAATTCTATATTTATAATGCGTTTATATGTTGTTATTTAGTTAGATGACTATTGGTTACACTCATTCTGAAGATGAAAGAAACAGAGAAGATAATACACGACGGTATGGATATTTGCCCATATATTAGTCAGATGCAGTGAGTGACGTGTATTAGGCTGGGAGTTGTTTAGCCTTCTGAGATAAATCTTATAGCTTATAGTTTCGTGGAATTGATAAGGAAAGTGTCACGTACCATACCGCCGGTCATTGTCCGAAATTTGATGTATACGATGCAGCTCACGGTCAATGATGTTTAATGTAGAGTAACGCGAGCGGCCAATTCCGGCATAAACTGCATTACTCTATGAGATTTATGGGGAGGAAACCAGAATACCCGGGGAAAACCACATCGAAACGGCGAATAATGACTACTGCACATAAGAGGTGATTTCACACGGGTTTGTGTTTGCATTTGATAAGGTGGTATGCATACAAATGTCATTTCAAAGAGACACATTAAATGCACCATACACAAATGTATAATTGGCAATTACATAACAGCGTGTTCCTACCTTGTATATGATTGGTAATTATCTGAAATATAGCAGTATATATCTAAATAATTGCTCAGAAAATATAGAATTGCATTTAAAATTAGTGTCGAGCTTGATGAAAATCAGATACTAGTGAAGTTATTTTGATTTCACAATGGTTTGCATAGTTCAACATTTATTCAGCAAATCATAGACAATATGTTAAGTTTGCAGATTTTGTTGTATCGCATGATCAAGCCTGTTCTTGATTCCCATTTACGGCTTATTTGTGTTTGCTTTGTCCTTTTATATTTTTTGGAAAATTATTTAATTGTTTGAACTGCAGTACTTATTTACTGGTTATTTTCCTTCGGTTTTTGTTACGTAATATGCTAGCTATCTGCCTGTGGGTTATTATTTATGTCACAGACTACAAGCAGAACTATTACGTAAGCAAATTGTATAAACCCAGTATAATTATGTGTCAAAAGTTTTCCGTATGTACATTCCAACCAAATTATATCAGGTTGCCCACTGTTCCTGGTATGCGGTCGAAACACGTTATGTAAGAACCTGTTCGAATAAAGACGTATCATTAAAGGTTTCATCAAGCTAACACTTATTATCAGCCCATTGACAACTTCTTCATGAACTACCCCACACATGTATATATGTTTTATATTGTCTTAACATATAATTGTAATTATTATGTAAATTTTAGATGTGTTTTTAAACACATTTTATAGTGATTGGTTGTCCTAACTGTTAACATATTTGGGAAAGCGGGTTTACTTACTTTGGCTAAGGTTTCATCACAACTTCATTACGAAGAAAATAATACAACACTGGAATACCATATATCAGTAACACTATCTGACGTCATCTTGTTAGTCCTGTTGTATTACTTGACCACTCGCCGGTGCACGCACGGTGATCGATTGATCGCGTATTTTCAGACATGGATTCCCCTAACATTCAAAAGCCATTATACTTTTACTTTCAAAATTTGCATTAAAACTCATTCTCGACATGTGAGGTTGTTTTGTTCTATTCAAACCATGGATTGAAATACTATTTGTTTCTTTGATTAGATATGTCAAGTTACACATTTCTACTTTATTTTGAGGCTTTAATTTCACACAGATCCTCTAAGCTACAGCGCACACATATTTACAGTTTTCTATCCTTTTATCAGATGCGGACATGACGGGTTTTACCGCGCCAGTCCTCGGCGGTGCCGTGACGACTGGCGTAACGACAGGTCAACTAACTACAGTGGCGACGGTTGTTATTGATGACGGCACTGTCGCCGGTACGACAATAACTACAGTTGCTGGCGTTTCTGGTAATGGTGGTACCATAGTATACTCCTTGACCGACACTGACATCGAAATTGATTCAACTAGTGGAGCGGTTAAGACCAAATCGGGATATAAAGTCAACTATGCTACAAAGTCGTCGTTTACCTTAACTGTCACGTAAGTTATAAATACATGTACACTTTTGATAACATGCACCTATAGATGTGCTATGTCATCCTTTATTATATAAAATGCGCGCTCGCAGTGTATTAACACAGTGTAATAAAATCATATTACATTAATGTAATTAATATGCAAATTAGCTCGATACAGAATACAAGTTTGGTGCCCAGTAACAGCTTCAAGACATGACTAAGTGATTATGCTATAAATATACTCTATTATTAGTGGTGATTTAATATGGTATTTATTAAACTCGTTGACAAAGTTCATAAGAAAATCGGCATAGCCTCGTTTCTTATGATATCAGTAAAGTCGTTGAATAAATATCATATTAAAGTATGACTCATGTAACATCCTCTACTTATTTCGCATGCCAGAACACATAATTGCGTGTTAGCGATCATCTCGGTAATACATGTACATGCACAACACTGCGCGGCCGTTTATAATATGACATATAAGCCAACATGTTATGTTGTTATACTCCGATGCTGCACATGATGACGTCAAGTTTTATCACAATACACACTTGTGTTTACATGTAAAGTATCAGGTAACGAAGTGTTCACTGGCGGAATACGGTGTCGTGTCCAGTACACACAGGTTATTAAACGCGCTTTCATTTGATACGATTTTTATGAAACGAGTCGCGCACATTTGTTGCACCAGTCGCTGGCGAGGTGCATATACAAGTACATGCTGACGAGTTTCATAAATATCATAGCAAATGGATTCGAGCTGGATGTATATCACTTCACCAATCAAATAGCGCAAATAGCAGACATCTTAGTGATGTCCAATACGTTTCAGTGAGCAGACGCCATTGACTATTATCGCACCTAGTTGAACATCACCACAGAGAAAACTAGTTTTCATACTAACAATAACAGTATTATAATTATAAATATGATCCAACTTTGTGATCCCTTTGTAGGACCTTCCAATTACCAACTGTGAGCACATTCTAACATTTCAGTATTTCTACCGAGCCACTGACACTTCTAATGACGTTTAAAAGTTGATGACGTCAACGTAAAAACATCACTGCTTAGGGATGTCATTTGGAACGTCTTGACTTTGTTCGGTTTAAGTAATGCATTGTAAATATAAGTAATACAACCATGGGCAGTGTGTTTGCTGTGCTATGAACATAATTGTTCTGTGCAATGTGCATGCGGTACTTCGGACGATACATACTTTACCGCAGTAAACGCAACAGCCAATTATTTGATTACTTAGTTACAGTTTTGTGATGATAATACAATTCGCTGCAGGTGTTACATGTTATGCCCGTGTGTCATATCCTATGTATGAACAATTCAAATGGGCTACGACATGGCATATACAGGTCATACATACTGTTGCTATCATTCTGTTGGTCGGACGGCGTCACATTACGTTACCGATTACATGTAGCATCAGTGTAATGACGCGACGTTAACAATTCCGCAGTCCTTTCACTGAACACCTTGTTACATGTAGGTGTGCCTATCTTGCATAAAACGTTACCTGATAAATAAAACTACTACCTATTTCTAGCCTAGCCTTGCATGATAACATTTTCTATAGCAAATCCAATAGCCTGGCATTCTCTCCATGAAAATAAGACATGTGATCAATGTTATATATTACCAGCGCCGTTGATGCTACTACTTCTGTGACAGCAACGCTAACCCTGACCGTGACCGTGATCGAGAACGACCTACCGACGTTTACGTCGCCGACCTTGTGCTGGGAGATTGCAAGCGACGCCGCCGTCGGTAAGTACACTACCACCTGTGTTAATATTTGTCATGCTCCTTATTTCAAAATACTGCAATATTGTGTGTGGAATCCATAGACATTCGGCGTATTTCGGCTGTCATCGGTATAACTCTATATATATAAACAAGGCATTTAACTTTGGTCGGACACGACCTCGTATCCAAAGAAAATAACATGATTAAGATTGTAATTTTCTATGCATTCTATGTATTTCTGCAGGATATCGTTAATTCTCAAATAATCATATGAACTTGCTACTACAATATTGACGTTAAAGCCTTAAACACATTATATCATTTGTTATGATACGGCGTTGTGTCCGACCAAGGAAAAGGAGGTGTGATTCGCTATTATTTGCATTAACATGTTCTAACTATGTTATTTTTAGTAAGATAACAATAATTCGCGCAAATGAACATGTGTACTTTCCGCCAAAATATTAACATTAGCGTTAAGAAAATCGCGGAATGTGTTATGATACGAGGTTGTGTCTGACCAAAGTTAGAAGCCTTGTTCATAGTTATACCGATGCAAGCCGAAACACGCCGAATGCCTGTGATGGAATCAAGCTGCTTGATGGGCTGATCCTGAGCTGTGCGACAGCTCAGGCTCAAACAAACAAATTGCTTGATTGAAATTGCCAATACGATGATTATCTGGACTAGATTAACGCAGGAGGCTGTGTATCACTGCGGCTGTATACCAATCCGTAAACATCATGCAACCAATGAATGGTTAGCTTATTATTACGTGACATCAGATTATAACTCCAATTGTAATTCCAATCCGTGGCCCAGTCAAGAGCAGCTCGACATTGCAAATGCGAATAATTAAACACATACTAGTATTATGTACAGATGGTTCGTTATGCTATATTTATTTGTTTTCTTGGAATAGTTACTGAGGCCATCATTGGTTATTCATTAGTAAATTAAGTTGATTTCACAGATTGATGTAAATTATAATGGAGTAGCGTCTGCGTTTGTGTTCCACTGGAAACAAGATGTGAACATGGCGCACCAAACGTGAGCAACACGTGGGTCAAACAAAAACACCACGTGAAAACTCGGAACAAAAACTCAGGCGCTATTGTATTTACGAAGACACTTTTTTTCAAATGGCTACCTCGCATCGAACTCAATGCAGACTAAATGTATGTTCATCAAAGTAAAATCACAAAGTAAAATCACTACGTCTGATTTGTAACCCTGACTAGAACAGTAGCATTCGTTTAAAATATTTCGAGGATATGTTTTCATGTATTGTTTAAATGAATCTGACTAAGAGTATCCATCATATGCACTGGTATGGCACAAAGGTTATTCCACACGAGTGCCAGAATATGTTGTAGGAACACGAGTCTTTGCCGAGTAAATTACGACTTATTCTGATAACGAGAGTGGAATATATTTTTCTCGCAAGCTCAGAGTCCATTTCAATGTCATTTCCGAAGCCACACCCATGTGGGAATTTTCTGTATCTCACGGATATCTCACACGCCTGACCTGTCACACACTGCCGGAACTACTGTTTGTGTATTGGCTTCCAAGCGTTGTCTGCATTGTTTACAAATACACGCTCTCTACCTTGTATGTTGTTGATTGTTCCCCAAAACATATGTATAGTGACAGTTAATAGTGATTGGAATATTTGCTTCATAATCCGGTGAGCAAGAATTTCTTGAAAACGGCAACGTGTTGGTTGAAATGTTCGTCAGAGTGAAACTTTCGGCGGAGTGATATTTTGCGTAATTGAAGACAGCGTCTCGGAATTGCAATAAATACTCGAAATAAAAGCACAAAATGATTCTGTAAACATTGTTGTATAAATTTGAATCGAGTATATATTCGATCCAATGTAGAAGACTCTAATGTGTTGGTGTAAACTTTTGTACTTTGTTTACACAAATTTGTTGATACGGGTAATGCGATTGAGTGGTTGTATTACTATTGGAGATAGAACATAAAGAAAAAAAGTTAGTATTATACCATTATAGTGGTTCGTTGATGGCGTACTATGGCTAAACATGATTCTGGATTTAGTAGGTATGCGAGAAAAAATATTCCAGATATAATCCTGTGTGTGACAAGGATATTCCACCCTCGTGGTCAGAATATGTCATCAGAAGCGAGGCTTTGCCGAGTTTCTGACGACATATTCTGACAAAGTGTTCGCCATATCAACAAATGGGTTAAAAGGAATTGGACGCTATGGCAAATTTATTGGATCATTTACACTTGTTATCAATTTATGTTAAATGTCATCACCATTCAGCCCTGGCGATGCCAAAATGTACGTCGCGAATTGCTGACGACAGAAAACTTAAAACGACCTCCAGGGGTGTGACCTGTGTAATATTTCACGGTTGCCGTCATGACATATTCTTTGCAGAACTATGAATGCTCTATTTAGTATATACCCCACCTAGCAACTTGTCTGTTTAATGATTGTCTACATTATGAAATGTGTATTGGTATTGGCATATGAATGGAGATACGGGAATTAGTGATATCTCACCGGGAATTATTGTTGTCATCAATGAGGACACTCGTGTGCGATTTTAATTTAAATAATTTGCAGTCTACGTCCGCTAGACCGGTGCTCATATGAATATAGATACGGGAATCAATGACATCTCACTGGGAATTGTTGAGGACACACATCTGTGCTGATCTTGCAAACATTTTTTCTTCAAAATACTTGTATATTGTGTTTAAAATCAACCATTTTGTTTGGCTGAACATGAAGTGTGCTACAGTCCAGGCTCAGCCAATCACACTGCTTGATTGCGTGTTGAGATTGTCAATAGATGTTCAGAAACCTTGACATCTTGGCAGATTAACGCAGGCGGTTATGTAAAACAGGTCACTGTAGGAAAAGACCTGTCCGATGGAACATGCAGCGAAGTGACTTTCATCTTATGTACTACACGTGCATGTAAGACGCGTGGAACGTGCGACACAGCGCGTCATATATACAGTGTGAACATACATTGTTGCCAACAATTATCGTAATTTGTAAACGGTTCAAAAGTTATTGGCAAAATAAATGTTCCAAACGTACTTGTTCATATGTGTATGGTTATGCAGGTACTAACGCTCACTCGAATGCATGGATACATGTACATATATGTTTTACTCTCTCAATAAACGTATATCTCCCGTTCGCTCGTGGACGGGGTACTAAAATAGGAACAGTAAAATTAATGAAAAGTGATACTTAAAAATGAAGGTTTATGCACATATAAGTCTGAATACAATGTAGGAGTAATCTACACTGCACAGTCAGATAAGCCGATATGTAAGACAGTTACTAACCTATTAAGGTGTCCATGTGTTTGTACGGTTTTGTGCTGCATGGGTACATGTACATGTAGGTTGTTCAAACACGTGACCACCTTAAATAGGTTAAGAATTATTATGTGGGAATATGGTATTTACTTTAAAGGGGGATGTTACATGGGTGATTATAATAACATATTTGTATTTTAGTTCGGATTTATAATTCGACCGTCCATTTTTCCTTTAACCCTTTGAACC
>CM055280.1:14343380-14388716 GCA_029237695.1 Conchocele bisecta | reverse complement strand
TGGCATGTATCCGCTGGTGTAGATTATCTCCCTTGATCAAATGGAATGCAATAATTAATAATTCGTGCTTACGTGTAAATGATAACGATTACAGGTCTCGCATGTGGGAGCATTCCGTGAGTATTGTAATGGCATATTATTGTCATGTGTTTTTTGCATGTCACTCAGACTATTTGCAGTAGCAATGTATTCTATTTGTAAACGAAGGGCGAACACGATTGAAATGTTTACCAACATTTAGATATGCATTTTATATTGCGATTCAGTCCAATATCACTCCTGCCCCATGTACTATATGTGGGTGTTGAAATTATGTATGGAAATAGATATTACAAAAACCTGTGTATTATTGTTATGTATATTCCCATCCAATCTATAACCAATGTCATCTGCCGTAAGCGTACTTATAGTTTAGTCGTACCTGTAGGTAGTTAATAGTGTAAAACGGAATACTTTTGTGTAGCATACTGAACTATTCTATTTCAGTACTTATCGGCTGCACTATTGTTCTCCTATCACGTGACTAACACTGGAATGCATGTTGTATGCGCACGCAACACGACACACTTTTCATTCGACGCCATTCTTTTCACATCGCCATTGTACATGTAAAATACATGTATATTAAAATAATTGTCTGGTAAATATTTTATTTACAGGTAAAGTTTCTGCATACTATTGTGTATTGCTGTACTGTCTTGTTTCTAGCGATATGTGCACTATAAATATCAATTTATATTGCAAATATCGCTGGAAATCCATTTAGAAATCGGGAACCGTGTATTGACTTGTATTGGCACTTTTTCCTTCGACGCCATTCTCTTCACATCGCCATTGTACATGTAAAATATATTAAAATAATTTTCTGGTAAATATTGTATTTACAGTTCTGCCCATCCCACTGTGATTAGTGACATCGCTCCAGATAGAGAACAATCACAAACAGTTTCCCGGCCTTTTTGGGGAGGTTTCCCAGAGTAAAGGGGGGAATAAGAGCCAGACCGGCCACATATACATGCTAATATTGACAATTTTAACATGGAACAATTGTAAAGTGAATTTTCCGGATGACATTCATTCACTCTATGTTGGACAGATGTAAAACTCCAATCCAAGTCGTCTGTACATTCATTTTTAGCTCGCCTGCACGAAGGGCAGAAGAGCTTATGGCATACCCCCGGCGTCGTCGGCGTCGTCCACAAACTTAAACGTTGGGTAAATGTCTTATAACTTCTGTTTCCTTTCATGGAACACCTTGTTATTTCATACATGCATTCCTCAGATGACCCTCTATCATGCTGCAGCAAATCCATGACCCACCACCCAACCCTTACCCCAAGATCAAGGTCACAAACATGGCACATTCATAAACTTAACGTTGGGTAAATATCTTATAACTTGTTTCCTTTCATGGAACACCTTGTTATTTCATACATGCATTCCTCAGATGACCCTCTATCATGCTGTAGCAAATCCATGACCCACCACCTAGCCCTTACCCCAAGGTCAAGGCCACAAACTTGGCACATTCATAAACTTAACGTTGGGTAAATGTCTTATAACTTCTGTTTCCTTTCATGGAACACCTTGTTATTTCATACATGCATTCCTCAGATGACCCTCTATCATGCTGTAGCAAATCCATGACCCACCACCCAGCCCTTACTCCGAGGTCACGGTCACAAACTTAGCACATTCATAAACTTAACTTTGGGGTAAATGTCTTATAACATCTGTTTTCTTTCATGGAACACCTTGTTATTTCATACATGCATTCCTCAGATGACCCTCTATCATGCTGTAGCAAATCCATGACCCACCACCCAGCCCTTACCCCAAGGTCACAAACTTAGCACATTCATAAACTTAACGTTGGGTAAATGTCTTATAACTTCTGTTTCCTTTCATGGAACACCTTGTTATTTCATACATGCATTCCTCAGATGACCCTCTATCATGCTGTAGCAAATCCATGACCCACCACCCAGCCCTTACCCCAAGGTCAACGTCACAAACTTGGCACATTCATAAACTTAACGTTGGGTAAATGTCTTATAACTTCTATTTCCTTTCATGGAATACCTTATTATTTCATACATGCATTCCGCAGATGACCCTCAAGTATGTTGTAGCAAATCCATGACCCACCATCCAGCCCTTACCCCAAGGTCAAGGTCACAAACTTAGCACATTCATACACTTAACGTTGGGGTAAATGTCTTATAACTTCTGTTTCCTTTCTTGGAACGCCTTGTTATTTCATACATGCATTCCTCAGAGATGATCCTCTATCATGCTGTAGCAAATCCATGACCCACCACCCAGCCCTTACTCCGAGGTCAAGGTCACAAACTTAGCACATTCATAAACTTAACTTTGGGGTAAATGTCTTATAACATCTGACTGTTTTCTTTCATGGAACGCCTTGATATTTCATACATATATTCATCTGATGATACTCTATCATGCTATAGCAAATCCATGACACACCGCCCACCCAATCGTTATCCCAATGTCAAGGTCACAAACTTAGCATGTTCATAAACTTGTTGGGGTAAATGTTGTGTAACTTCTGTTTATTTACAGGGAACGCCTTCATATTTCATACATGCATTCATCTGATGATACTCTATCGTGCTATAGCAAATTCATGACCCACCGTCATACGTAAGTTCATTGCCAGTTCCTAACTTTCCGCGTAAGACTAACGTCAAAACGCATCATTGAAAGACCAGTAAACGCGACTGCGATGTGATGATGTCACGTGATATAGGTGTACATGTCAGTGATACATTTGTTGATATATCTGCACATGCACTGTAAATTCAGCTGCAACACGCAGAGTATACACACATACGCATTTAGTAATCCTTAACATGTTAGAAACGTAAATTCTCGTCTGCTGTTGCTTTATATTGTATTTTCTTTATCAACAAAATATTGTTTGGCAGCACTTTAGAAGCATTTGCATTGCAAATTATTCTAAAGTGCCGTCAAAGCATATGTTAGGTGTGAAAATGGAACACAAATAAACAGCTGACGGCAACAGTTGGCACTCAGTGCTCCTTAAGATGCGAGAAACGTGAATTGTCATGTGTTATAGTTATATATTTTTGTGTTTTATCTCTATAAATCCTCGCACTCACAAAACTTTAGAATACTAGTGTCGACCAGATTTATCCTATTTATCTACTCAAAATGATCCGGGACTGCACTATTTTTTCACAATTATTAATTATTACCCATTGTGAGTGTAGACTGCACAGATGTGTCTACCATATTCGCAGTCTTTATTTTTGCACTATTCAGTAAGAAACAAACACTAAAACAAGAGGGCCATGATGGCCCTAATTCGCTCACCTGACTCCATGAAGACCAGAGGAGAATGTGACATTGAATGTTAATGTGTTTTAAAAAAATTGTGCTATTTTTAGACGGCGGTCATCTTGGATTAAGCGAGGACTCTCATTTTACCAAATCTGAAAATGCTTCACCCAAGGATCGGAACTTCCTATGAAGTTTGGCCAGCATCGGCCATGTGGTTCCTGAGAAAAAGACTTTCAAAATCTCAAATAAATGGACCTTTTGGCGGCCATCATGGATGACATAATCATCCGATTCCGACAAATATTACGCCAGAGCAATCGCCTCATCGATACCTTCAATTTGATATATGACATGAGCATAAAATTTGACCCCACGGGCCACGCCCATTTTTGACCCCGGGGTCACCATTTTCACAACTTTAAAAGAGCATTGTACATCGATCATTCCTACCAAGTTTCGTCGAAATCCGGCCAGTGGTTCATGAGAAAAAGATTTTTTAAGAATTTGTGCTATTTTTAGACGGCGTCCATCTTGGATTAGCGATGACCTCCATTATAACAAATCTGAAAAGGCTTCACCCATGGACCATAACTGTGAAGTTTGGCTACCATGGGCCAAGCGGATCATGTGAAGTAGAATTTGTAAATCCCTAATAAAAGAACGACCTTTCGGCGGCTATCTTGGATGACATAACCATCAGATTTCGACAAAACATTCACCAGAGTGATCGCCTCATTGATACCTTCGATTTGATATATAACATGACCATATTCGGTCACAAATAAAATTTGACCCCAATTTGACCCCACGGGCCACGCCCATTTTTGACCCCGGGGTCACCATTTTAACAATTTTGAAAGAGCATTGTACATTGATCATTACTACCAAGTTTCGTCGAAATCCGGCTGGCGGTTCATGAGAAGAAGATTTTTTAAGAATTTATGCTATTTTTAGACGGCGGCCATCTTGGATTAGCGATGACCTCCATTTTAATAAATATGAAAACGCTTCACCCATGGACCATAACTGTTAAGTTTGGCTACCATGGGCCAAGCGGTTCATGTTAAGAAGAATTTTGAAATCTCTAATAAAAGAACCTTTTGACCTTTCGGCGGCCATCTTGGATGACATAACCATCAGATTTCGACAAAATAATGCACCAGAGTGATCGCCTCTTTGATACCTTCAATTCGATATATGACTTGACCATATTCGGTCAAAAATAAAATTTGACCCAAATTTGACCCCACAGGCCACGCCCATTTTTGACCCCGGGGTCACTATTTTAACAACTTTGAAAGAGCATTGTACATTGATCATTCCTACCAAGTTTCGTCGAAATCCGGCTAGCGGTTCATGAGATAAGATTTTTTAAGAATTTATGCTATTTTTAGACGGCGGCCATCTTGGATTAGCGATGACCTCCATTTTAACAAATCTGAAAAGGTTTCACCCATGGACCATAACTTTTAAGTTTGGCTACCATGGGCCAAGCGATTCATGTGAAGAAGAATTTTGAAATCTCTAATAAAAGAACGACCTTTTGACATTTCGGCGGCCATCTGGATGACATAACCATCAGATTCGAAAAAAAATGCACCAGAGTGATCGCCTCTTTGATACCTTCAATTCGATATATGACATGACCATATTCGGTTAAAAATAAAATTTGACCTCAATTTGACCCCACGGGCCACGCCCAGTTTTGACCCCAGGGTCACCATTTTAACAACTTTGAAAGAGCATTGTACATCGATCATTCCTACCAAGTTTTGTCGAAATCCGGTTGGCGGTTCTTGAGAAGAAGATTTTTGAAGAATTTGTGCTATTTTTAGACGGCGGCCATCTTGGATTACGCAATGACGTCATTTTAACCATTTTGTAATCCCCCTACCTAAGGACCATGATCATGAAGTTTGGTGACTATAGGCCCAATGGTTACTGAGGAGAAGACGTTTGAAAATGTTCACGGACGACGACGGACGACGGACGACGACGGACGACGGACACATTGCGGTAACAATAGCTCACATGAGCTTCGCTCAGGTGAGCTAATAAACAAGAGGCCCAAATGGGCCTGTATCGCTCACCTAAAAGCCTCCATAGTGGTCATCTTGATTTCACAAAGACTCTTCACTTACAACTTAACAAATGTTCCACAGAATTTGTTGGTACCTTCTGATCTAACATATATGCGAATGTGCATGTGATTTACTGCTATACCTTCGATTTGATATATAAAATGACCATATCGGTCAAAAATAAAATTTGACCCCTATTTGACCCCTCGGGCCATGACCATTTTTGACCCAGAGGCCACCATATGAACAAATCTGAATCAGCGTTAACTATCCATCATTCATACAAAGTTTCGTCGAAATCGGCCTGGCGGTTTGTGAGAAGATTTTTTTGACAACTTGACCTACTTTTCAACGGCGGACATCTTGGATTTGGTGATGACCTCCATTTTAACAAAAATGGACAGGCTTCACCCACAGACCATTACAGTTAAGTTTGGCCAATATCGGCCAAGCAGTTCACAAGAAGAATACGTTTGAAATCTTTAGTAAAAGAACAACTTTTTTACCTTTCGGTCGCCATCTTGGATGACAAAATCATCTGATTTAGACAAAAAATGGTCCAGAGTGATCAACTAGTCGATACCTTCGATTTGATATATTATATGACCATATTCGGGCAAAAATATAATTTGACCCCTAGTTGACCCCTCGGGCCACGCCCATTTTTGACCCAGGGGCCACCATATGAACAAATCTGAAACAGCACTAACTATCGATCATTCATACCCAGTATCGTCGAAATCGGCCTGGCGGTTCGTGAGAAGAAGATTTTTTAAGAATTTGACCTACTTCTCAACGGCGGCCATCTTGGATTTGGTGATGACCTCCATTTTAACAAAAATGAACAGGCTTCAACCACAGACCATTACAGTTAAGTTTGGCCAATATCGGCCAAGCAGTTTACAAGAAGAAGACGTTTGAAATCTTTAATAAAAGAATGACCATTTGAACTATCGGTGGCTATCTTGGATGACGTAATCATATGATTTAGACAAAAAATGTTCCAGAGTGATTGTCTCGTCGATACCTTCGATTTGATATATTACATGACTATATTCGGTTAAAAATAAAATTTGACCCCTTGCGTCGCCCGAGGGGTCAAATACTATTTGACCCCTCGGGCGACGCCCATTTTTGACCCACGGGCCACCATATGAACAAATCTGAAACAGCGCTAACTATCGATCATTCATACCAAGTATCGTCGAAATCGGCCTGGCGGTTCGTGAGAAGAAGATTTTTTAAGAATTTGACCTACTTTTCCATGGCGGCCATCTTGGATTGTCGATGACCTCCATTTTAACAAATCTGAAATGGCATCACCCATATATCATCCCTGTGAAGTTTGACCAATATCGGCTTAGCAGTTCGGGAGAAGAAGATGATTGAAAATGTTCACGGACGGACGGACGGACGGACGACGGACGTCGGACGACGGACACTTTGCCATAACAATAGCTCACATGAGCTTTGCTCAGGTGAGCTAAAAATAGGACCGGATCTCTATAAATATATTTGCAAAAGGGAAATAACTAGCTACAATACATCGGTATCCCTTCGCCGATAAGCAAGAGGGGATGTAGCATTAGTCCATGCACGTACGTACATACGTTGTGGGTGGCAGGTGGGAGCACGCGATCGGTAATTTAACAATCGGGGTCCATCCTTACCGGAATCCCGACTGGAGACCTGGTTTGGCCCTCACATACGTCTTTGGCATTTTGTATGTGACAGTTGAATCTGGTTATACCCCTTATAAGAGTAATCCTACCGGTATTTCTTTTAAATAGGGGAAGGGGCCAAGTGACTTTGGTGCGGTATGGACCTGGCACCAGGTCAGGTTATTCTAATTTCAGGGCTGAATATGTTGTATCTCGATGTAAATATTCCGTTCTGATTTTGAGATTTTCCCCCTAATGCAGCAGGTTAAAATGGGATCGAACCTGTGTGCCCGGCCTTACATGACCTTAGCTGTTGATAGGCCGTTAAACACCAATAAACAAACAAACAAACGTACGTACGTTAGTTTTAAACATCTTTCATTTTTCAATAACGTATGAACCGCTTCACTAATTTTGATAATATTTGGCCACAATCTGTGTTTCGGGAAGCTGCGTTGTTTTGTATAGACCCACGTTCGACCGCACACGATCAAGGTCGACGAGGACTTATATTCACATTGTTTGTAAAGCAAACATGTTAAATAGGGTATAGCCTATGTATTGGAATCGCCTCGGACAGTTAGCCACGCCCCAGACCCCCCTCGATGCGATGGTCCGTAGTGATATCTTGGAGTAACCATAACAACAAAATACTATATAATCTAATAATAGTATGTACATTAGTACTCGTCTAAAAGCTGTAGCAATATAATTGTTAACACATTTAAATGATTTTGTGGTTATATTAATACTCTTTTTTAGGCACCATCTCGTTATTACATTCATACAATATTCATACACATGACTCCATTTTCTTGTCCAATCTGAAAACGCCAGTAGCACTTGGTTTCCCAGTGAACGAACCTTTTTGTACTTTCAGTGTTGAATATGCAAGGAAGCCCCCTCCCACCCCACACATTTTGCTGTTGAACATACATGTAACACCAAGCCAATCCATCAGTCATTATTATGTTCTCATGCTTCAGATTTTGAACAATTATAATACCAATCTACGGGACTGGACATTATTTATCACCAAGGGGGTTGGGGTGGGAATGGAGCTGGATAAATTTTGTTAACTCACCTTAGACAAGTATAAGCCCCCACCCCTTCCCACAGCTTTTCATTAAATTTTCAAGGCCTCCCCCCATTGAACAATTAATAATGTTCAAGCCCAAAACGAGACGGTTCAAATGAGTGGTAACAACATAATTATTCTATCATATTTTTTTAATAAACATATATTGCATCTACTGATTGCACTGCCTGGGTTAATTATGCCCCTATGCGATAGCTAGGGGGACATATTGCCTTGCTCTTGAGGTTCCGTATGTCCGTCCGTCTGTACATTTACATGAACAAGATTGTAAGAGTTTCTCCAGTTGGAGTCCAGTATTCCAGAGGGGCATATCCATGTTTTACAAACATAATGTCTAGTGTTAATGTTGGTACAAAAGCTAATTTATTAAAGGTATTAATACTTAGATTTTCCTAAAATGTTGGGCAAGTAGCTTTTTTTGTCTGAGCAAGTAGATTATAATTGTACTTGCCCGGCCGGGCAAGTATGAAAAGTGAATATTGTTAAGCCCTGTCACCTGTGCGAGAATGAGTCACACGTTTGGACAGCTACAAACTACCTGACCTTCAGAAGTACCTGAGAAACAGAGGCGTGACCGTGACGGGCTACAACTATTTCATTCACAAAACAGAAGTACATGGCGATGTCAAAGTAATGCAGAAACTTTAACAAAAATCCTGCTACAACATTGTTTTGTACTGATAATACATTTTCAGGCGCGACACCGCTTCCGTGGCGGAATTCTTGTAGTACCCTATGTTCAGTACTTTCAGTACTTTGATTATCAAGGCTACAAGCGAGGGGATTAGACTCTTATTCAATAATATTGTTGACTACGTTTGGTTTTCTTTCCACCCCAATTCGATTGCGGGACGCTATGTTGTACGCTTTCGGTTGCTAATGGAAAGGAAGATTGGTAACCAGTGTAGCTCTTGATCAAATAGCACATTCCTGTAGCCTGATAGTGATCTATATTGTTTGTTCGAAGCATGACGGGTGTTCCATTGATAAAATGGTGAACAGCACAGATCCTGATAGACTGTGCGGATGCACAGGCTGATCTGGATCTACACTGGACGCAAAATCCATAATTCCCATCGCTCCAGTCACAGCCATATACATTTTATTGTACTATTAAGGTATTGACTTGGTAATAATTACAGGTTAATCAGCATATAATTGTGTCGTTAAAAACGTACGACATTTCCGTGTAATATAGTTCAACACCCATGAAATTATCAGAAATATAACAGGGTGTCCAAATACAACGCCATATAAGGAATATACATATTACCCGGTATAATAAAGGTACATGCCCACTCAGTAGGCACAAACTGTTCTTTATAGGAATTAAATAAGTGTACAAGTGTGTCACTGTTCCACCAGTTCTAAACATTACGAGTGCCCGCTATGCAGATATTATCATTTAGTAATGTGTATTTTACTGATAGTGACGCGCGATGGTATCAGATTATTTTCATATACAAATGAGGCATGTCATTTTTTAAATTATTTATACTAATTAAATGTCACTTGAAAAAAGAATATTTTCGACATATTATAAAGTATGATCATTGCACATCAAAAAGTAAATACAGAACATAACAAGAAACGAGGCAAAGCCACGAAGGCCAGGTTTTTTCCAAGCATAGACACTTGGATAACATAATTATACCCACTTTTTGTAGACTAGATGGCCGTGGCCTGCATGTCGCGCCTTGGGGCGAGGCATGGACACTAAAAAAATAGATATAGTAGATGGAAAAACTTTAACCAAAAAACTTTAACCGGACACACGGACGAACGGACGGACGTATGCCAAAATGCCGACGATATCGCGCTTTCCGCAAGCAGGTGTGACAATGATGATAAACACCCATGTGAAGTATCAAGGTATTGGGTGAAGCAGTTGCAGAGATATAGTACACAAAAAAACTTTAACAAAAAAAATCAAAGTAATTTGAACTTGACATAGGGCACAGGATCGCGCTTTCTGCAAGCAGGTGCGACAATGATGATAAACACCCATGTGAAGTATCAAGGTATTGGGTGAAGCAGTTGCAGAGATATAGTACACGAAAAAACTTTAACAAAAAAAATCAAAGTAATTTGACCTTGACATTGGGCACAGGATCGCGCTTTCCGCAAGCAGGTGCGACAATGATGATAAACACCCATGTGAAGTATCAAGGTATTGGGTGAAGCAGTTGCAGAGATATAGTACACGAAAAAACTTTAACAAAAAAATTCAAAGTAATTTGTCCTTGACATTGGGCACAGGATCGCGCTTTCCGCAAGCAGGTGCGACAATGATGATAAACACCCATGTGAAGTATCAAGGTATTGGGTGAAGCAGTTGCAGAGACATAGTACACGAAAAAACTTTAACAAAAAAATTCAAAGTAATTTGACCTTGACATTGGGCACAGGATCGCGCTTTCCGCAAGCAAGTGCGACAATGATGATAAACACCCATGTGAAGTATCAAGGTATTGGGTGAAGCAGTTGCAGAGATATAGTACACGAAAAAACTTTAACAAACAAATTCAAAGTAATTTGTCCTTGACATTGGGCACAGGATCGCGCTTTCCGCAAGCAGGTGCGACAATGATGATAAACACCCATGTGAAGTATCAAGGTATTGGGTGAAGCAGTTGCAGAGACATAGTACAAGAAAAAACTTTAACAAAAAAATTCAAAGTAATTTGACCTTGACATTGGGCACAGGATCGCGCTTTTCCCGCAAGCAAGTGCGACAAGTGATGATAAACACCATGTGAAGTATCAAGGTATTGGGTGAAGCAGTTGCAGAGATATAGTACACGAAAAAACTTTAACAAAAAAAGTCAAAGTAATTTGACCTTGACATTGGGCACAGGATCGCGCTTTCCGCAAGCAGGTGCGACAATGATGATAAACACCCATGTGAAGTATCAAGGTATTGGGTGAAGCAGTTGCAGAGATATAGTACACGAACAAACTTTAACAAAAAAATTCAAAGTAATTTGTCCTTGACATTGGGCACAGGATCGCGCTTTCCGCAAGCAGGTGCGACAATGATGATAAACACCCATGTGAAGTATCAAGGTATTGGGTGAAGCAGTTGCAGAGATATAGTACACGAAAAAACTTTAACAAAAAAACTCAAAGTAATTTGACCTTGACATTGGGCACAGGATCGCGCTTTCCGCAAGCAGGTGCGACAATGATGATAAACACCCATGTGAAGTATCAAGTATTGGGTGAAGCAGTTGCAGAGATATAGTACACGAAAAAACTTTAAACAAAAAAATTCAAAGTAATTTGTCCTTGACATTGGGCACAGGATCGCGCTTTCCGCAAGCAGGTGCGACAATGATGATAAACACCCATGTGAAGTATCAAGGTATTGGGTGAAGCAGTTGCAGAGATATAGTACACGAAAAAACTTTAACAAAAAAATTCAAAGTAATTTGACCTTGACATTGGGCACAGGGGCCGCACGGTTGGGGGTTAGAATGAAAATATGGATGATGATAAACACCCATGTGAAGTTTCAAGGTAATGGGCGAAGCAGTTGCAGAGATATAGTATAACAAAAAAGTTTTAAAACCAAAAAACTTTAACTAGACGTAGGTTAAAAAGTTAACGTTGAAAATGGCTAAGTCAATTACGTAGAAATAATAGGTGAAGGTAAAAAAATGGTCACATGTTGGATAGTTGTATGTGGTAGGCACCCCTTGGTTATGAGTGAGTGAGTGAGTGAGTGAATAGGGTTTAACGTCCGCTTTTCTGACATAGAGGTACAAGCCTCAGGGAGTCTACACGCAGACGGGTCAACGGGGTCGAGTCCCGTATCCACCTGTCCAAGGGGGGTAAATCCCAACTTCAGAACTCAATATTTACAATCAAAATATATATTCAGTCCTGAAATTAGAACAACCTGATCTGGTGCCAGGCCCTCGCCACACCAGTATCATTTATCCCATCCCCTAAAAGTAATAGGATTAGCGCTAATCTTACTTTTATATATGGGGCATAGCCCGACTCAACTCTCACATACAAGAAAGCCAAAAATGTACATGAGGGCCAAATCCGGTATAGTGGGTTCCGGAAAGTAAGAACCCAATCGTTAAGCCAGTTTAGTCGCCTTTTACGACAAGCAATGGCTACTGCAGCACTATTCTCAGGATCAGTTGATCCCGCCCCGGTGCCTGCACGGGGCAACCCTTGGTTATGAAGCTGTGAAAGTTTGGTGGTCCTAGGTGGTACAGTACCAAAGAAATTGACTTAAACACGAAAACTTAACATTGTAAACGCGAAAACTTGAACTTAACATTGAAAATGGCTAAGCCGACTGCGCGGAAAAAATTGTGTGAAGTTAAAAAAAAAGTAACATGTTGGATAGTGATATGTGGTGGGTACCCCTTGATTATGAAGCTGTGAAAGTTTGGTGGTCCTAGGTGGTACAGTACCAAAGAAATGGACTTAAACACGAAAACTTAACATTGTAAACGCGAAAACTTAACATTTAAAATGGCTAAGTCGACTACGCGGAAAAAATGGGTCAAGTTAAAAAAAAAAGTAACATGTTGGATAGTGATATGTGGTGGGCACCCCTTGTTTATTTTGAAGCTGTGAAAGTTTGTTGGTGGTCCTAGGTGGTACAGTAACAAAGAAATGGACTAAAACACGAAAACTTAACATTGATTGTGGACGCCGCCCGCCCGCCGCCCGCCCGGCTTTCGCCAATCCAATAGCCTGGATTTTTTTTCAAAAAACCTGGCTAAAAAGTATTGTCCGTTAACATTTTAAGGAAACATGGTTATTGCCCCCGACATCAACATGGATATAACATGTATACTAATGACAATCAATACGTGGTAAATGCATGTTTATTTTGCTAGAAAATGTCCCGGATTATGTCTCTCATATAAAGAACATTTTGTGCCTAATGAGTGGGCATGTACCTTTAACAGGTGTTCTTTATATGAGAGACATAATCCGGGACGTACTAGCTACAATAATGCAATTTGACCCATACCCAAACCTGTTGCATGTAGGTCAACATTTAGTAAACTGTATATTGTATACCTTTAAACAAGTAATCGTTGATTTAATCTAGTAAATTGCCAGATATAATAGAGCAGGGCAATCATTTCCCCATGGAAGCCATAATTTCTCTTGTTGTTGTTCAACATTCAACATAATTTAAACTATTTTTATCTCCTAATTAGGAGATACTAACTCCTAATGAGGAGGTAGTATCTCCTAATTAGGACTTACAATTTCCTAATTAGGACTTATTATCTCATATTAGGAGTTAGTATCTCCTAATTAGGACTTACTATTTCCTAATTATAACTTAGTATCTCCTAATTAGGAGTTAGTATATCCTAATTATGAGTATGTATCTCCTAATTAGTACTTAGTATCTCCTAATTAGGACTTACTATTTCCTAATTATAACTTAGTATCTCCTAATTAGGAGTTAGTATATCCTAATTATGAGTATGTATCTCCTAATTAGGACTTATTATCTCCTAATTAGGACTTACTATCTCCTAATACTATCTGTGTCAATGCTAAAATGCTTTATCTCCTAATTAGGCGATCTAACTACTAATTAGGAGATAAGTTACTATCTTTCTATGGTATAGTACTAATATGTTCAAACAAAATGGTGCGATTGATTGACACATGAGCCGCGTCGCGAGAAAACCTGTCTTCGGGAATCTGACAACGTCACAAGATAGGACGTCGTGAACTTAGTTGATGTAATTTCCGCCGACATTTCCAATTATCGACGTTTGTCGGACCGCCATGTTAGGTTTGTTCCGTGATGTTAAAAGTTATCTAACGAACAGAACAACAACGTACCTCGATTTTTATTCGAAACGGGTATATCTTATATATATGTTTGTATTAACAATAATGGCGTAAGGATAATTTTATTTTATTATTTTGCTATTGGTATCATATAAAAATGTTTGTCTGTTGACGTGTGTTTTTTATGTTCATTTATTGTCACATAATATTTCTTTGACACAGTTTACAGATACCTCTGTTCACGTTAACTGTTATCGACCACCATTTACAGGTGAAAACTCTGTGTAAGCTACATTTTTTATTTACATGTACATACAAATAATCGGCATCATATTTGTAGACCTATGTAGCCTGGGCCCGGTTTCCCGCACAACTATATGTTTCAGATCTGGTTAAATCGTAGCGAAATTTCAGTCTATCGCTCAATTCTTTCTTTCTAATACAATGTTTAAAATTAAAAATGAGCGCAACCTTTACCGATTTCAAGAAAGAAATATCTCCTGCAAAAAAAAAAAAAAAAAACATGGATGTTACGACTAGTATAGTCACAGATCAGTCTCATATGTGCATATGCGCCGTCTGATCAGAACATACGATGTTCGCCATTCAGTCACTAGGGGGATCCTTTCTCGATCACCGACAGGATATGGGTCGCCGATCGTACATTTATTGCAGATATTGTAAGGTCCGGTTTTTTTCAGAATGTGGTCAAAGTACAGCTGTAAGCGGGACGATGTCGCAAACATTCAACGTTTCTGTTGTCTGAATATGAAAAGCTTCAATCTGAATGCACGCTAACATGTGTGTCATGTTAATATAAGAAATACGATGTGATGATATTTCAAGGAAACATGTTTGGGACATGTGACACGTACAAATACAATAATATCACATATCTCTCTTGAAATAAATACTGTTTAAACCAACTACAATAATACAAAAAGTCAAGAACTAGATACAGTAACTGTGGGATGATATTTCAAGGATTGTCAAGTCGGGACACAAATACAACAAGACTGTGCGCATTAGCAATTGATATGGTTCTTGTAGTACTGTTCAACGATTATCACAAAGATCTCTTGACTTGGGGGTATTGTTATTATTTTATCTCTTCCCCCCCTCACCTCTCATTTCTTCGTACTTTGGGACCCTCGTATTTTGAGTTGAGTCTTCAAAAGACAAACTGCTACCGTAACACTCCCAAAACAAACACAAGTGGGTGGTAGGACAAGCTGATCACAAGCTGAGGTAACAACTATCTCAAATATGTTACCATAGCCAGTTTGGCCATGTGGCAGACTTCCACACGCTACCCTTGAAGGTGGTCTCCTATTAGGCGAGTGAGAGACTGCGATGCAGTAGAAATAACACGTAAGCGATGCAGGCTTTTGCTCTCACGCTATTCCAGTGATTCTGATTGTGTACATAGTGAGTAACACATGACAGTAAGGGTGCCTGTCATCAGACATGAACACTGCCTTTCAGAGCAAACAGTTTTTTACACCCACTTTTTAAAAAAAACTAAATGGGTATATTGTTTTCGTCACGGGTGCCCGTCCGTCTGTCCGTCCGTCATGTTTCGTGTAAGAAGTAAAATTGTTTAACCGTAATAGGTAGGGTCTTGAAACTTGGTGTGCCTTCCTTATGGTGTGTAGATGCGCAGTGAATATTGATTTTTTATTCGACCCCCGGTCATGAATTATCTCCCCATTTTTAATTTCGCATTTGGGAAACGTGGGTATATTGCGATGGCGCACCATGGACTGTGCTCTAGTTGTAATGTAATTTAATGTTGAACGTATCTCCCCGTATGCGTGTGTATTTCCATTTGTATATATATGTTGAACTAAACGGTCTTATAGACCTAATCAAACAATTAGTTAATAAATATACTTCCGTGGTTTTCTAAAATTATAAATTGTTAAAAATCTCAATAAACACAACGTCAAAAAGAAGAAATCAGCACACCGAATCAGCGTACCTGCGCACGTTCATACTTGCTGCTACATGAACTTACCGGTTTGACTTTGTCGCTTTGCACATTCATGTGTTACCAAAAGACTCAAGCTCATCCGTCTTTACATTCATTATTCAATGCCAAACATGCTTCTAGTTCGATTATGTCAACTTGCAAACTGTTGTAAATGTTGGCGTATACTCTATCTGTAACGGTGTGTACTGTAACGTCATTTTCGTCGCATGAAGTCGCTTTTACGTGACGTCTCTTTTGCTCAAATGACCAGCAAAGTTGTGTTGTATAAACTATAATATATCTTAATGAATATTGCAGATATCATGATCAACTAAAAAGCGTTAAATTCATCATACAAATACCATTGTCATAGTAATAAAATGTCATATTGACCAACAAATACCCGAAGACAGGTTTTCTCGCGACGTGGCTCATATGTGGCTGTGACTGGATAATCCTAATTATGAGTCGGTATCTCCTAATTAGGACTTACTATCTCCTAATGTGGACATACTATCTGTGTCAATGCTAAAATGCTTTATCTCCTAATTAGGAGATACTAACTACTAATTAGGCGATCTAACTACTAATTAGGAGATAAGTTACTATCTTTCTATGGTATAGTACTAATATGTTCAAACAAAATGGTGCGATTGAATGACATATGTGACTGTGACTGGATATATGGGATCAGTGTAGATCCAGATCAGCCTGTGCATCCGCACAGTCTGATCCGGATCTGCACTGTTCACCATACCCTCAATGAAACACATGCCATGCTTCAAACAAGCAATATACATGTAGATCGTTATCAGGCCACATGAGTGTGGTATTTGAGCTACACTTGTCATAAATCCCATAAGCCCCATTTCTCCACAGGTTGAAGTAACGGACCGAGGTCTATAAATACATTAAATATGCCTAAAAGCATCAATAAATGAAGAAAAAAATATTATTTTTTTTACCCCATCCATCTAATCTTATCAGATTAGATGGATGGGGTAAAAAAAAATAAAAAATTTCTTCATTTATTGATGCTTTTAGGCATATTTAATGTATTTATAGACCTCGGTCCGTTACTTCAACCTGTGTATTTCTCCAGACACATGAGTGTGGTATTTGAGCAGGAGCTACACTTGTCATAAATCCCATAAGCCCCATTTCTCCAGACACATACATGATGCCAACTACTGCGCATGAAGCAAAATGCGACATTATTGGATATCATCTGAGACCCAGTCACTTATACAGCACTGTTTCCCTTGACCTGTATCAACCCAAAACACAATTTCATGCGATTTCCTACAAGAGTGCTGAAGGTCACAATATACAAATTAAAAATTGAATGTTTTCCCCTTAAGGCATCACGGGATAGTTCAAAAGAGGCAAAATTTACCATTTTTCTGAAGGCGACAGGCGAATGATTAAAACCACTGCCTCTCGCAATTAAGGAGGCTCTTGCGACAAATATTAAAAAATACTCGCAACAGGAGTACAAATCACATGCCACAATAAAAATACAGTCGACGCTTCAGATGCCTATAAAAAATATTTTTTTAAATTACCCCACCCACCTAATTTTGACCAGAAATGTAAACATGACTGAATTTCCTGGATTTGTTTTCACGAAAATATGAGGCACAGACATTTTACTACGACTTGTTATATCATTTGCAAGACCACACCATTTCCTGAAAATGATTTCAAAGCGGGGTCATAACCAGCTCAATTTTTCGCTACAAATGCCCGAAAAATACCCTCAAATTCTGGCTCAAAACACTACCTTCGAAACAGCATGGAGGGCACAATTTTCCATGATGTCAAAATCAAGCAGAGCTGACCTGGAGTTTCGTAGAATTATGAAATACTCTAAGAAATACACCTAGTCAAGCCTCACAAAGTGCAGAAATATTCATAAACCTATTTTTCTAGACACACTGGTGTAACTTGCAGGGTCTGTAGTGAAATATGAAGGAAATCGTCCACCCCCTTTTTGATACTAGCTCCACCACTGTCCTGTGAGACCTTAAGGAAAAAATGTGAAAATTGAGCAGCTTCAGAACATTTCCCAGTTCCCAGCAACGTCCATGTAGCCAGCCACCTTTGCATTGGTACCAAGCAAAATGTCCTATAACTTTAGATACTATGCAAAAACACACAAGTATATGTTGGATTAGTGACTGACAAAGATAACCATATACTAGTATCGTGAGACCAGCATAGAGCCAGACAGCATGCCAACCTGTGCATTTCCGAGTACAGTTTTTTGCTTGCCTACCACACGACTAACAATTTACTGTCTAGACAGTCTAGACATGTTGGGAACACCATAAGGCCCCTTTTATTGATATATAACAACTGTACACTTTGTACACAAGAATAGCCAAAGACACACTGTAAACAATATGAAACGCAAATGGAGGCATGCCGCCAAGCAACATGCAATGGTGCGCCAAATTTGGAGATGTGACGTCATTTTTTTGGCTTTTTTGCGACGTCACGACGACATAACATGTGGTGTCACAATGAGATGTTGTGCATACAACAACTACATGGTCTAACCAAAGTGAACCGAGACAAAGTATAAGTCTATACTGCTTTCACGGAAGTCAGAAAGAGGATTGTAGAGATTAATGATCATTAATCCAGTTTTTACTCTGAAAAAGCCATAATATCGAGACGGTTCGAGTGAGTGGTAACTAACTATATTCTTCTGTACAAAGCATTGGATTGTAAAGAACAAACAATTCCAAGATGACGCGCATCTACATGTATAAGGCAGGATTATCAAATAAATATAACCAGGGTAGAAGGAAATCACAGTTTAAGAATGGTCGGAAATCACAGTTTAAGAATGGTCATAATGGGTATATAATCGGATGAACGGAAGAGGGTCGAGGCATCGAAGATACACTCACCAGGCTTCAGAGGTCAGAAGCGCATCACGTCAGTGTGGTCGCAACAAAATCTGTGCGTCAGTCGACGGTAATCCCGTACAAGCTGAGACCTGAAATGGGACAAAAGGTATGTAAGTCGGACATCGGATCTCTAAACAATGCATTACTTCTACCCGTTATGAAGTCACGTGTAGGAATAAATGACCAACTGCTCGCACTGTCCTGCCTGAATATACACCCGCCCGACATTCGTGGACTGCAGCGAAAAGTGAATGCATTGTCCGATACTATACAACGGCTAAATGAAGAACAGATGATTAAAAATCAGCAGTATATTAAAAGAATTCATGACTTAGCAGGTGTCGAGGCAACTGGCGATGTAGAATTTGATGTGTCCTACACTCACAGGCCTCAGCAATGATCTGAGCGGGCTACACAAAGTTTTGCCCCATTGATAGATCAAACAACAAATAAGCCCGTCGCAATGGGCTTAGCCGATAAGTTGTGCACAAAATTCAATTGCAACAACAAGAGTTGTCAGAAGACAACGAAGCTCGCCTGTTGGCAGCCTTCATTCAAACTTGTCACAGTTGTATAAAAAACATGAATATTATATAACTTGACCTTGGGATAAGGGGTGTGCGGTGGACCTTGACATTGAGGTCAGTGGTGGAAGGTGGGTCATGGATTTGATATAGCATGATATAGCATATTAAGATGAATGCATGTATGAAATATCAATGCGCTCCCTGAAAAGAGAAGGAAAACAAAATTTAACCCAGCGTTAAGTTTATGAACACACTAAGTTGGTGATTTTCTATAGCATGATAGCTATTCACATGAGGAATGCATGTATAAATGTGCTAAGTTTGTGACCTTGGCCTTGGCGAAAGGGGGGGGGGGGGTGGGTCATGGATTTGCTGTAGCACAATAGAGTATCATCAGATGAATGCATGTATGAAATATGAAGGTGTTCCCTGTAAAGAAACAGAAGTTATAAAAAGACATTTACTCCAAAGTTACGTTTATGATGTTGATCTTGGGGAAAGGGGTGGGGTGGGTCATGGATTTGCTGTAGCACAATAGAGGATCATCAGATTTAATGCATGTATGAAAACGGACGTTACACAACATTTAGCCCAATGTAAAGTTTATGAACATGCTACGTTTGTGACCTTGACCTTGGGGTAAGGGTTAGGTGGTGGGTTGTGGATTTGGATTTGTGGAGGGTCATCTGAGGAATGTATGTATGAAATATCAAGGCGTTCCATCAAAGGAAACAGTTGTTATCAGACATTTACCCCAACGTTAAGTTCATGAATGTGTCAAGTTTGTGACCTTGACCTTGGGGTAACGGGTGGGCGGTGGGTCATGGAATTGCTATAGCATGATAGAGTATCATCAGATGAATGCATGTATGAAATATCAAGGCGTTCCATGAAAGGAAACAGATGTTATAAGACATTTACCCCAACGTTAAGTTTATGAATGTGCTAAGTTTGTGACCGTGACCTTGGGGAAAGGGGTGGGGGTTGATCATGGATTTGCTATAGCACGATAGAGTATCATCAGATGAATGCATGTATGAAATATGAAAATAAACAGAAATATCAAGGTGTTCAAAGTGTAAAGAAACAGAAGTTACACAACATTTACCCCAACGTTAAGTTTATGAACATGCTAAGTTTGTGACCTTGACTTTTGGGTAAGGGTTGGGTGGTGGGTTGTGGATTTGCTACAGCATGACAGAGGGTCATCTGAGGAATGTATGAAATAGCAAGGCGTTCCATGAAAGGAAACAAACATTTACCCCAACATTAGGTTTATGAATGTACTAAGTTTGTGACCTTGACCTTGGGGTAAGGGATGGGCAGTGGGTCATGAATTTGCTATAGCATGATAGAGTATCATCAGATGAATACATATTTGAAATATCAAGGCGTTCCATGAAAGGAAACAGATGTTAAAATACATTTACCCCAACATTCAGTTTATGAATGTGCTAAGATTGAGACGTTGACCTTGGGGAAAGGGGTGGGCGGTGAGTCATGAATTTGCTATAGCACGATAGAGTATCATCAGATGAATGCATGTATGAAATATGAAGGCGTTCCCTGTCAATAAACAGAAGTTACACAACATTTACCCCAACATTAAGTTTATGAACATGCTAAGTTTGTGACCTTGGGGTAACGATTGGGTGAACGGTGGGTCATGGATTTGCTATAGCATGATAGAGTATCATGAGATGAATGCATGTATGAAATATCAAGGCGTTCCATGAAAGGAAACAGATGTTAAAAGACATTTACCCCAATGTTAAGTTTATGAATGTGCTAAGTTTGTGACCTTGACCTCGGGGTAAGGGCTGGGTGGTGGGTCATGGATTTGCTACAGCATGATACAGGGTCATCTGAGGAATGCATGTATGAAATAACAAGGTGTTCCATGAACGGAAACAGAAGTTATAAGAAATTTACCCCAACGTTAAGTTTATGAATGTGCCAAGTTCCAAGATTGTAACCTTGACCTTGGGGTAAGGGCTGGATGATGGGTCATGGATTTCCTACAGCATGATAGAGGGTCATCTGAGGAATGCATGTATGAAATAACAAGGTGTTCCATGAAAGGAAACAGAAGTTAATCATCACATTTATACCAACGTTAAGTTTATGAATGTGCCAAGTTTGTGACCTTAGATCTTGGGGTAAGGGCTGGGTGGTGGGTCATGGATTTGCTACAGCCTGATAGAGGGTCATCTGAGGAATGCATGTATGAAATAACAAGGTGTTCCATGAAAGGAAACAGAAGTTATCAGACATTTACCCAACGTTAAGTTTATGAATGTGCCAAGTTTGTGACCTTGAGCTTGGGGTAAGGGCTGGGTGGTGAGTCATGGATTTGCTACAGCATGATAGAGGGTCATCTGAGGAATGCATGTATGAAATAACAAGGTGTTCCATGAAAGGAAACAGAAGTTATCAGACATTTACCCAACGTTAAGTTTATGAATGTGCCAAGTTTGTGACCTTGCCCTTGGGGTAAGTGCTGGGTGGTGGGTCATGGATTTGCTACAGCACGATATAGGGTCATCTGAGGAATGCATGTATGAAATAACAAGGTGTTCCATGAAAGGAAACAGAAGTTATAAGACATTTACCCAACGTTAAGTTTATGAATGTGCCAAGTTTGTGACCTTGAGCTTGGGGTAAGGGCTGGGTGGTGGGTCATGGATTTGCTACAGCATGATAGAGGGTCATCTGAGGAATGCATGTATGAAATAACAAGGTGTTCCATGAAAGGAAACAGAAGTTATCAGACATTTACCCAACGTTAAGTTTATGAATGTGCCAAGTTTGTGACCTTGCCCTTGGGGTAAGGGCTGGGTGGTGGGTCATGGATTTGCTACAGCACGATATAGGGTCATCTGAGGAATGCATGTATGAAATAACAAGGTGTTCCATGAAAGGAAACAGAAGTTATCAGACATTTACCCAACGTTAAGTTTATGAATGTGCCAAGTTTGTGACCTTGCCCTTGGGGTAAGGGCTGGGTGGTGGGTCATGGATTTGCTACAGCACGATATAGGGTCATCTGAGGAATGCATGTATGAAATAACAAGGTGTTCCATGAAAGGAAACAGAAGTTATAAGACATTTACCCAACGTTAAGTTTGTGGACGACGCTGACGCCGACGACGCCGGGGGTATGCCATAAGCTCTTCTGCACTTCGTGCAGGTGAGCTAAAAATAACACATGCCAACAGAACTTTTCTGCTGGTGAGTCGATACAGAGCAGTGAGTCTAAATTACTGAAGGAAACGCTGCAGAAAGTGAGTATGGGAAACATTCTCAAAGTACGTTCCGTGACCACTGATGCCAGTGCACAGATTGCAAAAGCTGTGAGAGAAACAAACCTGGCTAGTTCCCAGGGTACTAGTATTCAACACTACAAATGTTTCATTCACAGAATGAGGTCACTGCATGGGCAGCTACGGAATCTCCGGCTAACGAGCATACCACCTAGCTATGACAAGTCTCTATATATGCTGAAACTTGCATCATGCTTACGGGTACATGTACGTACTAGGCTTGAGCTTACGAGAATGCGTAAGCGTTTCACATCTGACAAACTTTACATCAAACATGCAACCTCAGCACTGGAGAGTATGATACTATGCTTTCAAGGTGATCACAGCAACTGCCGAGCCAATTCAATGGTCTGTAATGCACATCTTCAAGCCACAATACAAAATGTCTCCCCTCTGGACAATATGTAAAACTTAGCAATGACGATATTGACAAAGTCACTACTGTACTGGGAAAATACGTTGGTGTAGATTGCCTAAAGTCCATGGGCCCACTGAGAACCACAAATCAGTGTGAAAGCATGCACAGTCGCGTCTTTAGATATGCACCGAAGTACACCATCTGGAGTAGGAACTTTCCCTAGTGAAAATGTGACTGAGATTTCACTGAAATCCCAGTGAAATTCACTGAGATTATCATATCCCGGTGTTATTTCCAAATCTCAGTGAAATTCGATGAAATCTCACTGAATTTCAGTGAAATCACAGTGAATTCCCGGTTCAGCTTCCAAGTGAAATTTCACTGAGAATCTCAGTGAAATTTCACTTAGAATCTCAGCGAGATTTCAATGAAATAATGATCATTTCGCGATCCCAAACTCGCAGCAAAAAAAAAAAAAAATTGTTTTTGCTGTCCAAATATTGAGGGGGCCGTCGCCACTTGTCCCGGACAAGTGACTTGACAAAAGTGACTTGTCCTGGAAATTATAATTTACGTATACATATTCCGGGGAGTCCACTCATTTGACCGTCTCGAAGATGAAATAACGTCTATATTTACAATATTTAATGTCTATCAGTATATATGTTCGCGGAACGGTAAATAATAAACTTTTTGAAATTTCAGTTTTTTTTTGTTGGCAACAGCTGTTAATTCGCTAATTACACTGCAGCTCCATTATAACGCGATCGCGTATAGCGTATAGCGCGATCTCCATTATAACGCGGGTATCTCGTGGATCACAAACAAATATTAAAAAAATAAAGAAAAAGGAAAAAAAATCAAATAAATCAAAAAAAATCGTCGGACGTCGTAGTCATCGTGTAATTAGTTGAGTTTATTCAAACAACGACATTCAAAGTACATGAAATAATTATTATTAGTATGTTAGCAAATGTAATACCTTTAATCAGGTAATCATGTTAATATCCATCGATCGATGAAATGTTACAATTTAGGATTAGTCTAGTGAAGAAAACAGGCTTGTGGCGGGACGTTTCAACGGAAAATAGTGACTTGCCCGGGACTAACTTTCAGCATAGAGCCACTTGCCCGAGACCAAAACCGACTTGTCCCGGGCGTCGGGCGTGCCGATTTGTACAGCCCTGCTGCTGCCCACGTTCCGAAGCCACTGTATTATAATTATGTGTCATAAATATTGTTTTATCATGTATTAACTTAATTGGATAATTAACTGGGGATTAACCAACTCGATCCCACTGATAAAAATGTGCAATGTCTGCGAGTGCTTTGGTACTAGCTACCGGCTTAGAAATGATTTGCGGGCTGTTTATATCTCATGAGATGGATTTTGATTGACAGAAAATTGAATGACGTACACCGATACATTTGCATAATTAACATAGGACTTGCCTACGCGACGTAAATAATCCCAAAAGTTACGGCCTCGTCGCCCATCAAATCATTAAATTATCCATATTATGCTATATTTATGAAAATTACAAAGAAATATCTTTTATTTGATACTAAATTTGTGTTTCGGAACCTAATATTGAACTTCGCATTCAATTTTTCAAATGTACCCTTCCGCGCAAATTCTGTCCACTCGCACGCGGGCGCCATTTTGGAAAATCAAAATCCTATTCGCGGTATACCTGGTTGAGAAAATCTACCAACAGTTCGATCTACAAAGCGTTGATTGTTCCAGACATGTTGTAAATTTAAGGTAAGTATCTTAACTGTAGTTTATTGATGTTTTCTGTCACAAATATGATGTTTAAACGGTTTAAATTATCATTAAATTGCCATCCGAAAGGCCGATGATTGCAACTTTCTGCTTCGACGAAAAGTGCGAAAGTTTTGTTTCACGATTTACGTACGAAATCGATATATTCTGATGGAATCCTTTGATGTCGAGAACTAATAATGTTTATTACATTATTAATTATTTATTTCAATCTGATTTGGCTAACTCTATTGTAAAAAAACGTAAACAAAATCCGTAAATATCTTGGAGAATTTCCGCGATTTCGTACCTACGTAGTTTCGTCCTTTTTCAACTTTTTCCAATCGATGTTACCGGAACCCGAATTTCGTGATATTTCAGTTGGGTATTAACTAAATATGCATAATTTATGCACATCGAAGTTCACAAATGGGTATTTTAAGTGAATTTAAAGTTTACTTTACTATTCTTCTAAAATATTGACATAAATCATTAAATGTTGTTTTGAAACATGTATTTTATTTTTGAAAGCAAACTGTTTTATTTTGGAGGCAATGAAACATTGTCATAGGTAACAAAAAATAACTTGCAATTATATATCCTCATTTGTAGCTGTGAATGGAGAAATGGGGCATATGGGATTTGTTAGCAGTGCAGATCCTGATCAGACTGCGGATGCACAGGCTGATCTGAATCTACACTAGACACAAAACCCATAAGCCCATTTCTCCAGCCACAGACACTAATTATGAGGGGCCGGGGGGGGGGGGGGGGTGCCATTAATACCTGTAACCCACCTTCTTTCCCTACTACCGTCGCTCTGCCACACAATTTCATATATTTTTCAGCAGTGAAAGACGAGCATGGATTATCCCGGCCCATACTGCCAGTCTCTGAACCTGACTACACAAGACGTGTTGCATCAAGGACATTCACAAACATAAAAACCTTGTCAAATGGACTGAAGACTTATGCAGCAGAGAAAAAAAAGGCTAAAAAAAACATGAACTGAAATATGAAAGTGAAGCCGGCCGCAGACATGTATCCATAACTTGGATAAATTTACATTAAGAGTTAATTCTAGTTAGAGTTATTTTTATTTCACTGAAATAAAGTGGGATCTCACTGTAATCTGGTGAGATCCCAGTAAAATTTTGAGAAATCCCGATGAGATCCCACTGAAATCTGGCGAGATCCCAGTGGGATTTCACTGAAATAAAGTGGGATCTCACTGTAATCTGGCGAGATCCCAGTGAAATTTTGAGAAATCCCATGAGATCTCAGTGGGATTTCACTGAAATCTGGCGAGATCCCAGTGGGATTTCACTGAAATAAAGTGTGATCTCACTGTAATCTGGCGAGATCCCAGTGAAATTTTGAGAAATCCCAATGAGATCTCAGTGGGATTTCACTGAAATCTGGCGAGATCCCAGTGGGATTTCAACCAAATTTTTCAGTGGGATTTTAACAAGATCTCACCAGGATCACAGTGGGATTTTACTGAAATTCCAGTGAAATTTCACCGAGATCCCAATGGGATTTCACTGAAATCCCATTTCAACCAAATTTTTCAGTGAAATCACAGTGTGATTTCACTGAAATCCCATTAGGATTTCAATGGGATTTCGTTCACATTTTCACTAGGGTTACTGGTTTGTGTTACTCAGCCGTACACTCGGCAAGCCTCGGCAGTGGCATGTCACTTATGAAAACAGCATTGTGTCTTTTGACTCCCCATTAGTGCTGGGGATCCATTTTCTCAGTATACAGCCAATGTTGACAAAAGATGCACTTTTCACGCAAATAGACAGTTGACCCAACGGTACAAAAGTTCTCGCTATAACGCAAGGAAACGTCAGAGGAATCGCAAACTGATAAAGGCAACAGCATATGGCAGCAGCTCAAACAATTTTGACACAGAACACAACTATGCAATTAATCCACTAAAGCAATTATAAGTAGAAACCCCCAAATAACATAAATTTGACAAAGTTGTAAAGGAACTGGGAATGCAATTTGAAACTGACAATTTCCTGCTTACCAAGATCTAAAGAACACAGTTATTATAGCCATAATGACCAGAACACTCTGAATTGTTGTGACATATCTGTCGGTTGTTGTTTATGACCTGAGGTTCGTACGACAGGTGTGCATACCTGAAACATTGGCGGTTATGACACAGATGTTATACATTTGTGGCATTTGATAAGAGTAGGTCAGGGTTGTTCAACTTATACACAACCCGGTGAACCTTCAAGTACAGTTTTTTGCCCCTGAAAGTAATTTGCAACTCCCCGTAGCCGTTTCGGTCCAACCGACCATGCCACAGGTAACAGCTAGCCATCATCATGATCATGATCATCGTCAACATTAGAAAATGTATATTTTTGCAATTTTTCATTCAGCTTGACTTGTTCAAATTCAGTCAGAATGGTTATATTGGAATAGAATGTGCTGGCGATGACTGTAATTAAACTGTATACATGTCTGAAATTGGGGTAAAATTATGAGATTAGCAGTGAACCGATACAACAGATATGACAAAAACAAAGGTTTCACATAAACAAGCATTAGGACAACAGTTTAGATACAATTGTCCTTTTATTTTATTTTACTTGATTTACTCGATTAAATCCACTGGAACTCAATCACACACCTCCGATTCACTGGCCTCTAAGCTTGAACAGTCCCCCCAAAACTGCAAATGTTTTCCAAATTGTCATACCGAAATGAAATGTGAGAGTCTGCAAAAAAAACAAAAAAAACAACAAAAAAACGACATACCCAGTTTTACAGAAGCAGATTCTGTGTCTATTTGACCTTGAACTATGACCTCCGATGTCATATTTCAAAGTCACAGCTAAGAAACAAACATTTACCCCAATTGCCAATGTCAAATTTAATACATACAGTAAATTTCAACAATGTAGCTTGAACAGTAAGAATGTTTCATGCAGAACAACATATCCGACAGACAAATGGACAGACAGACGAACAGACAGACAGACAAATTGCTATTAATGTACACAACAAATATACACACATTTTCAATAAAAGCAAATATAACAAGCACATATCATTTTTGTGTACCTCTCTATTAAACATTAACTTTAGTAAAGTGTAAAAATCGTTTAAACATGTTACAGAAGTCCTGCTTTTTTTCTCAATTTGACAAATTCATTCCGAAGATTATCGTCGACTTACATTGACTATATGAAGCAACCTGTATGCTGGAAATATTAATGCAGCAAAACAAAATGGCTGAAATGTTTGTAAGGACACCATGCCCTGTTGTTTAGTAACAGTTGATATTAAATAAAATGACACTGAAAATTCAATGTTTTCCCCTTAATGAAATTTGTTTTTCTCCAATAATTGGCCTAGTACACTGTATCCACTTACATTTTTCAATTTTGAGTGAAACGCAAACAAAGAAGAAGTGGATAGAATGAAAAATATTGTTATTTTATGCGTTATGCATAGACCCCCCACAAATGCTCAACAAGATGTGAAAATTGAGCAGTCTCAGAACATTTCCCAGTTCCCAGCAACGTCCATGTAGCCACCTTTGCATTGGTACCAAGCAAAATGTCCTAAAACTTTAGATACTATGCAAAAACACACAAGTATATATTGGATTAGTGACTGACAAAGAAAACCATATACTAGCATCGTGAGACCAGCATAGAGCCAGACAGCATGCCAACCTGTGCATTTCCGAGTACAGTTTTGTGCTTGCCTACCGCACGACTAACCGTTTACTGTCTAGACAGTCTGGACACGTTGGGAACACCATAAGGCCCCTTTTATTGATATATACCAACTTTACACTTTGTACACAATAATAGCCAAAGATACACTGTAAACAATATGAAACACAAATGGAGGCATGCCGCCAAGCCATATGCAATGGTGCGCCAAATTTGGAGATGTGACGTCATTTTTTTTGGCTTTTTTGTGACGTCACGACGACATAACATGTGGTGTCACAATGAGATGTTGTGCATACAACAACGACATGGTCTAACCAAAGTGAACCGAGACAAAGTATAAGTCTATACTGCTTTCACGGAAGTCAGAAAGAGGATAGTAGAGATTAATCCAGTTTTTAGTCTGAAAAATCCATAATATCGAGACGGTTCGAGTGAGTGGTAACCAACTATATTTTTCTGTACAAAACATTGGATTGGAAAGAACAAACAATTCCACCAAGATGACGCGCATCTATAAGGCAGGATTATCAAATAAATATAACCAGGGTAGAAGGAAATAACAGTTTCAGAATGGTCGGAAATCACAGTTTAAGAATGGTCATAATGGGAATATAATCGGATGAACGGAAGAGGGTCGAGGCATCGAAGATACACTCACCAGGCTTCAGAGGTCAGAAGCGCATCACGTCAGTGTGGCCGCAACAAAATCTGTGCGTCAGTCGACGGTAATCCCGTACAAGCTGAGACCTGAAATGGGACAAAAGGTATGCAAGTCGGACATCAAGAGCAAAAAGGTGAGTGGCCTGAATAGTAATGAAAACATTATTGTCAATGTTAAACAGCTAGAATGTTTGCTACAAGCATCGCTAGCACATTCATGTAAATCCGCCTGTGCAGCATTATGTATTGCCGACAGACAGGGTATCTGTGTCGCAGCCAAGGTAAGTTGCAAAAGTTGTGGATTTTCCACTGACACAGTAGCGCTATACACTAAAATAAGAAGTCGGCGTGGGCCAGATGCTGGATCTCTAAACAGTGCATTACTTCTACCCGTTATGAAGTCACGTGTAGGAATAAATGACCAACTGCTCACACTGTCCTGCCTGAATATTCACCCGCCCGACATTTGTGGACTGCAGCGTAAAGTGAATGCATTGTCCGATACTATACAACGGCTAAATGAAGAACAGATGATTAAAAATCAGCAGTATATTAAAAGAATTCATGACTTAGCAGGTGTCGAGGCAACTGGCGATGTAGAATTTGATGTGTCCTACACTCGCATGCCTCGGCAAGGATGTGTGCGGGCTACACAAAGTTTTGCCCCATTGATAGATCAAACAACAAATAAGCTCGTCGCAATGGGCATAGCCAATAAGTTGTGCACAAAATTCAATTGCAACCACAAAAATAACACATGCAAAGAGAACTTTTCTGCCGGTGAGTCGATACAGAGCAGTGAGTCTAAATTATTGAAGGAAACGCTGCAGAAAGTGAGTATGGCAAACATTCTCAAAGTACGTTCCGTGACCACTGATGCCAGTGCCCAGATTGCAAAATCTGTGAGGGAAACAAACCTGGCTAGTTCCCAGGGTACTGAGTATTCAACACTACAAATGTTTCATTCACAGAATGAGGTCACTGCATGGGCAGCTACGGAATCTCCGGCTAATGAGCATACCACCTAGCTATGACAAGTCTTTATATATGCTGAAACTGGCATCATGCTTACGGGTACGTACTAGGCTTGAGCTTACAAGAATGCGTAAACGTTTCACATCTGACAAACTTTACATCAAACATGCAACCTCAGCACTGGAGAGTATGATACTATGCTTTCAAGGTGATCACAGCCACTGCCGAGCCAATTCAATGGTCTGTAATGCACATCTCTTTCAAGCCACAATACAAAATTTCTCCCCTATGGACAGTATGTAAAACTTAGCAATGACGATATTGACAAAGTCACTACGGTACTGGGAAAATACGTTGGTGTAGATTGCCCATAGGCCCACTGAGAACCACAAATCAGTGTGAAAGCATGCACAGTCACGTCTTTAGATATGCACCGAAGTACACCATCTGGAGTAGGAACTTTACTGGTTTGTGTCAATCAGCTGTACACTCGGCAAGCCTCGGCAGTGGCATGTCACTTATGAAAACAGCATTGCATCTCGGACTCCCCATTAGTGCTGGGGATCCATTTTCTCAGTATACAGCCAATGTTGACAAAAGATGCACTTTTCACGCAAATAGACAGTTGACCCACCGGTACAAAAGTTCTCGCTATAACGCAAGGAAACGTCAGAGGAATCGCAAACTGATAAAGGCAACAGCATATGGCAGCAGCTCAAACAATTTCGACACAGAACACAACTATGCGATTAATCCACTAAAGTAATTATAAGTAGAAACCCCCAAATAACATAAATTTGACAAAGTTGTAAAGGAACTGGGAATGCAATTTGAAACTGACAATTTGCTGCTTACCAAGATCTAAAGAACACAGTTATTATAGCCATAATGACCAGAACACTCTGAATTGTTGTGACATATCTGTCGGTTGTTGTTTATGGCCTGAGGTTCGTACGACAGGTGTGCATACCTGACACATTGGCGGTTATGACACAGATGTGATACATTTGTGGCATTTGATAAGAGTAGGTCAGGGTTGTTCAAGTTATACACAACCCGGTGAACCTTCAAGTACATTTTTTTTGCCCCTGACAGCAATTTGCAGCTCCCCGTAACCGTTTCGGTCCAACCGACCATGCCACAGGTAACAGCCATCATGATGATCATGATCATCATCAACATTAGAAAATGTATATTTTTGCAATTTTTCATTCAGCTTGACTTGTTCAAATTCAGTCAGAATGGTTACGGTTATATTGGAATAGAATGTGCTGGCGATGACTGTAATTAAACTGTATACATGTCTGAAATTGGGGTAAAATTACGAGATTAGCAGTGAACCGATACAACAGATATGACAAACACAAAGGTTTCACATAAACAAGCAAGGACAACAGTTTCTAAATAAACTGGTCCTTTTATTTTATTTTACTTGATTTACTGGATTAAATCCACTGGAACTCAATCACACACCTCCGATTCACTGGCCTCTAAGCTTGAACAGTCCCCCCAAAACTGCAAATGTTTTCCAAATTGTCATACCGAAATGAAATGTGAGCCTGCAAATTTTAAAAAAAACACGACATACCCAGTTTTACAGAAGCAGATTCTGTGTCTATTTGACCTTGAACTATGACCTCCGATGTCATATTTCAAAGTCACAGCTAAGAAACAAACATTTACCCCAATTGCCAAATTGAATGTCAAATTTAATACATACAGTAAATTTCAACAATGTAGCTTGAACAGTAAGAATGTTTCCTGCAGAACAACATATCCGACAGACAAATGGACAGACAGACGAACAGAACAGACAGACAGACAAATTGCTATTACACAACAAATATACATACGTTTTCAATAAAAGCAAATATAACAAGCACATATCATTTTTGTGTACCTCTCTATTAAACATTAACTTTAGTAAAGTGTAAAAATCGTCTCTAGAGACGATTTTAAACATGTTACAGAAGTCCTGCTTTTTTTCTCAATTTGACAAATTCATTCCGAAGATTATCGTTGACTTACATTGGCTATATGAAGCACACCTGTATGCTGGAAACATTACTGCAGCAAAACAAAATGGCTGAAATGTTTGTAAGGACACCATGCCCTGTTGGTTAGTAACAGTTGATATTAAAAAAAATGACACTGAAAATTTGATGTTTCCCCTTAAGGCATCACGGGATAGTTCAAAAGAGGCAAAATTTACCATTTTTCTTAAGGCGACAGGCGAATGATTAAAACCACTGCTTCTCGCAATTATTTAAGGAGGCTTTTGCGACAAATATTAAAAAATACTCACAACAGGAGTACAAATCACATGCCACAATAAAAATGCAGTCAACGCTTCAGATGCCTATAAAAAATATTTTTTTAAATTACCCCACCCACCTAATTTTGACCAGAAATGTATACATGACTGAATTTCCTGGATTTGTTTTCACGAAAATATGAGGCAGACATTTTACTACGACTTGTTATATCATTTGCAAGACCACACCATTTCCTGAAAATGATTTCAAAGCGGGGTCATAACCAGCTCAATTTTTCGCTACAAATGCCCGAAAAATACCCTCAAATTCTGGCTCAAAACACTACCTTCGAAACAGCATGGAGGGCGCCATTTTCCAAGATGTCAAAATCAAGCAGAGCTGACCTGGAGTTTCGTAGAATTATGAAATACTCTAAGAAATACACCTAGTCAAGCCTCACAAAGTGCAGAAATATTCATAAACCTATTTTTCTAGACACACTGGTGTAACTTGCAGGGTCTGTAGTGAAATATGAAGGAAATCGTCCACCCCCTTTTTGATACTAGCTCCACCACTGTCCCGTGAGACCACACCCGTCAAGGCAAGGCCAGTCAAAAATGGGAGATAACTCACTGAAAACCAATATGGTTCTTCATCTCGCCGTGATCAAAATATATATTTTGTTACGATCCTTGTGTTATTACGTGGATAAGGGTACCGAGTGTGAAAATTAAAAATGTCCGCCAAGGGGAGTAAGTAATCAGATTTTTTAATCTATAAGCTTATTCTCGCCATGGTAAACATTCATACCGAATTTGGTTACGATCGGTCAATTTTATGTCGTAATCTTTGATAGAAATCATGACGTCATGATTTTGAGGGGTGAAATAGTTTTGTCTATTCCACTTGCACGCGGAACTATTGACCGGGCACGCGGAACTATTGACCGGGCACGTGGAACTATTGCACAGGCACGTGAAAACCAATGGAATTAGTAAAAACTATGGAATATCAACTTATATAGGGAGTTGGGTAATAATTACAATTAGATTCATAAAAACCATGCGAATTGATAATCAAAATATGCTTTCCCTCCAGCGTATTTCTGAGACAAATTCCCTTGGAAGTAGTTTGTTATCCCCTCTCCGATAGGCAATACGGGATATAGCGTTCGTCCCTGTACGTACGTGTACGCATGCGCGCCTTGCCTACGTTAGTAACAAACACCTTTCTGTTTTTCAATAACTTATGAACCGCGATAATATTTGGCCACAATGTGTGTCTAGCGATGGTGCGTTGGTTTTCACATGACCCACGTCCGACCGCCAATGGTCAAGGTCAGTGAGGACTTATGTTCACCTTGCTTGTGGGTGGTTGGTCGGGAGCATGTGAAGCGTAATGCGACGATCAGGGTTCATTCTTACCAGAATACCGACTTACATGGTTTGGCCCTCACGTACATTTTCGGCCTTTTGATACTTGAGAGCTAAATCCTGTCGGGGTTGGAGCTAAGCGACTTTGGCGTGGAATGGACCTGGCACCAGGTCAGTCTATTCTAATTTCGGGGCTGAATATACAGTTTTATGTAAATGCTGCGTTCTGATTTTGGGAATTTTGTGATAGGTTGTTAAACACCAATAATCAATGAATAATCAATAGTATTGTTTGTAAGGAAAACGCTTTAAAAAAATGTTATCACCAAGGCTGACAGAGAGGGGATTAGCTTAGTGATAACGATGTCCTTGTTATAGAACTAAACAAACTATTAATTGCATATTTGTTGCACCTCCTGACAAGTTGGACATAACAGCACTTTAGAATCATTTCCGAAGTGCTGTCAATCCATGTTTTTAATGAGAATTAAGACAATATACAAAAGAATAGCAGACGACAATGTTCGTGCCCAGCATTCTAAGGGTTAACCAATTAGTCGACGTATATAACACATTCTGCAAGACTATGGACGATGGCAAGGAGGTTCGTACTGTAGTTTGTGATATTCCAGAAGTGTTCGACAATGAATGGCACGCAGGCCTTGTATTAATGAGCAACAAGTGACACAAATTATAGGCTCACTTACTAAACTGGCTGACAGGTACTCGCCTTTAACACAATCCTTTATACATTTTTGTATAGACTCTTTCAGAGTGGCTCAACCCATGAATAAATAAAGGTCTTCTTGGAAGAGGTACAATAGACGCTACATCAATATAACCATTACTAAATGTGGGAATTGCCTAATTACGCATTATCTGAGAGAAAACAGTGCTGCATATATGTCACGCTGGTGTAATTGGATTGTCAAGCACCGTGTTATTACTTATAATACATAGATCAATTTACTTAGTAATATTAAAGCCAAGTTTTCCCAACTTATTTACTATTTATTTTCGCCAGGTGTTGTCTCTGCGATATTTCTAATAAGGTTTATTATCTTGTGCATAGGTACGTACGACCTTCAGGTTCATTCGTCGGGAAATTGCACAAACAAGCAGAAATATCAGAGTGAAGCCATTAACAACGACAGCACAAGTCAGGTACGCATTACTTATTTAATTAAGGAATACAATTATGGGCTGTTGTGTTTACTGTAGTTTAAAAACATTTGGTCCGTTCGCAAACTTTAAACAGACTACATGTTTTTCATACTACAGTAAAAGCAACTGCCCATGGTTTTATTACTTATATTTACATTGCATGCTCTGATTGTTTCAGAATTGTAAATAACCGAATACGGCTTTAATATTAGGAATCGTATTGTTTTATGTCATTTTGTCGCATTTTATTAGAACAGCGACGATGAACGTCATGTATTTTAATGAATGTAATATACTGGGATATAAAACCATGAAAACGCAATTCGTTCAATGCGTGTTTCCATTATGAATTTAATGACAGTGTAAATATTATACCATATCTTACATGTAACACATAATTTATCCCCTTGGATTTACATTTATTGAGCATAGGCTGCATATGCAGCCTATGCTCAATAAATGTAAATCCAATAATATGTTTTGATCGAGTCGTACTTGAGATGTCCTCGTTATAATTGGGATCAACTGAATATTATTCCCATACCGCAAAAATCATTACGGATATTTCTATTGCATTTTAAATGTGCATTGACCAGCCATAAGTATAGATTAAGCTTGAAAAGTGTGAACTAGAGAATACTAGCCAAGTGTATTGGGATATAATGTTTATCGTGAAATGCGTAGGAAGTCAGAGGCTCGCCGAGGAATTCCTACCGTTTCCCAGCCGAGCCTGATAAATTTGATATCAACATAAACTAGGCTGGTATTATTCATCAGGTACAGTTTTATGATTGCCGCTCGTCAAATATAAAGTAGTTTTTGTTGCAAAGAAAGCGGAGTTGTTTACGTTACAGTACTTGATTATACTTAAATCATTCGGTAACGCCATGTGACACCATTCGACCAATGAAACGTCAAATTCAATTCGTTGTAACCCGAATAATCGATTATTAAGACATTATATTATCGATCAGTAAGTCAATGCAAAGCTCCTCTTTAGCTGATCAAATGTTGCGATGAAATCAACATCATTCCATAGTATTATTTGGTAGAATATAATTGCTTACTTCCATGTGTTTTAATAATATATACAGGATCTCAAACGAGTCTCCATTTGGTATGAGATTTATGAACGAGTTATGGCGAGGTGCATAAAATCTGCAGATATTCACAGAGAAAAATAGCTTAAGTAGTAGTATATAAGAGTCATAATGATACAAGTTTATATGGAAGCCACATACTACGTGTGGTGGCTTCCACACGAAACTTGTAATCATTATGACTCTTATATACTACTACCGCGAGACCATATATTTATGATATGAGAAGATACACCCTATTAGAGATAAGAATCCCTATGTTATACTCAGTATATATATAACATAATGGTTCTAGTTAATTGTGCGTGGTTGAAGACAGGTAGTCACGAAAGATGTTTTCGCAACGGTATTTACGAATATTGCAAACATCACCGTGCATGGATGCGAAGAGGTTCCGTTTCACCTCGCCCATGTCGGCATTGTGGGGTAGGGACCAAAGCCGAGTCATTGCTATGTCCACCATGCGTGGCACTCAGGCTACTCATCGAATGGCTAACAAGGGATTACGTGCTCGCAAGTATTATCGTTTAGTAATAATTCAAATCGGAAAGTCAGTTAGAAAGATAGAATCGATCTAATAAGTCACGGTGTTTCTACAGCATTAAAACACTGTAAAAAAACATTATCAAACTAATTTTTATAAAATTGAACAGAAAAAACGAGTACCAATATAAAAGAGAAAATGGATAATTCAATACAATTTGAATTGCAAATTTTTAATGACTGTGTTGAAGAAGTTTACGAAGAATACGGGGGTTATAATCCTGTATATTAAATCTATAAAATGAGAACACTAGGCGATATCGAATATATGAAATACCAGCGTAATTTATTACGCTCCGATAAAAACGTTACATTTCCAATATTATACCGGCAATTATGTCAACTATACAAGAGGCAAATACGAACATTAAGACAGATAATGCGTATCGGATATGAAACTAAGGCGTATTATATAAAACTATTAAAACCCAACGATTCGTTTACGAATGTACATTTTTACGATATCGCTTATAAAGATATTGAAAAATTATTATTGAAAAAAAAAACTACTAATTAATTTATAGCCGAGTGTATTTTTCTTATCGAAGGTATGTAAACGGGCTATCTGAAATTTGTATTTTTCTTATCGAAGGTATGTAAACGGGCTATCTGAAATTATTTTTCATCAACCTCGAGCGGTCGGAGTCCGAACGCCGTTGTCATGCAGTTGTTTACCATGACAACAGCGGTCGGACTCCGAACGCCGTTGTCATGCAGTTGTTTACCATAGCGACCACATTTGTAGGGATAGAAATAAATAAATAAAAATGTTTAGCTCCAACCGCGGCGCGAACCCACGACCCTCGTCTCTATAGATTATCGCCTTAACCACACGACCACGAAGGCTGTTATGATAAACACTACCTAGTGTTGTACAATTATCGATTTACGACAATGTTTCAATTACACGGGTTATGAACCATGCGTAAATTGATAGCCGAGGTAAACAGAGCCGAGTGTATCAATTACACAGACGGTGTGTACAGTGTAATCCTAGACTAAATTTGTTATGCGATTACGGCGTAATTCTCAGTGAAAAACACATGTTGCATAGGTATGTAAATTTGTTTACTGCACCAATATAAGAAAATTAATTATTTTTTAAAAAATCACAATGGTGCTGTAACATTTCTTCCGACTTTATCTCCAAGTTTTTCCCTAAATTTATCCCAATCAGTACACTCAATCTTGGGCATGGTGGCGCGTGCCTTGATTCTTATATCATTTTTTAATTTTTCATATCTCCGCATTTCTTCCACCACGGATTCAAACTCTAAATTTGATATTTTCTTATCGGCCAACGCTTTGGACACCATAACGTCGATGCTATTTTTCTTAGACCTGGCGAGAACGGATATTCTATCATGTTTTCTACATTTTTTCTCGAGTTTTCCACCCGACGCCCTAATTACCATACACAACAACCCAGAAACGGCCGACACCGCACATAAAATCCCCGCTACGGGAACCGTTATAATGGTGGATATAGTTGCAGCTGTCCCCGCCCCACACAACACAGAAACACTCGCCAGAGCCGTGCTAGATACTTCAGCCATGTTCACCGCGCGCCTATATTTTTTAGCGTTTCTTTTTCTATTTGTATATTCTCTAACTAAAATATCCTGCATAGCGACGATATTATTCAACCTAAAATCTGAACTTCTTTCGTTAATTGTACACAGTGTTGATGGAGTGGTATTGACAATTGGAAGCGTTGATTCGTTCATATTTAAATTTTACAAATTTATTTCAATATATTAGTATTTATAAAATAAGTTCAATTAACAACGAGACAATAGTGGAAGAACTCTCTGAGTCACCGATTTTCGTAACAAAGTTAATAACACTACTTTGGGAAAGTCTAATTCGATCATTACCGGCGAACGAAACAATCGTCGAACTATCTCCAGAGATTTTTAGTGACTCCAATCCCCGTTCTTCCCCATCTACTACAATATTTATCGCGACCGCGCCCACAGGTTTATTACATTAAGCATTGAACCAAGAGCAGACCGCCATTTGGATAACTTCACCCGCGGCTGTCATAGTGTATCCCCCATATTTATTACTCGCTTTGGCACCGAACGAATATTCATAGTGCCCCTCAATCAATGGGCCCCGCTTCTCAGCCCAAACTGTTATGACACGTTTTGGCGTTTTATTTTCATTGTTTTCACTATTCCGGCAAGCGCCCTGTTTGCGTTATATGCCTCAGTACGAATCTTATAAGAGGCCTCCTCAAGAGCTTTGGTCGCGGCTATACGATCATGTTTCAGTTTATCGGAAACTTCGGTTATCTTTCTGTCTAGTTCGGTAAGTGCCGCTTCTCTGCTGAGAGAGTCCTCTAAGCGCAACGCATCATAAGCCTCCGTAATGGTCGCCTGGGTTGGCCCTTCTAGGGCTTTCTCAACACCCGACAGGGCCTCTTTTTGAAATTCGGTTATTTTTCCGTCTAGTTCAGCAACCGCCGCTTCTCTGATGAGAGAGTCCTCTGAGCGCAACACCTCATAAGCCTTCGCAAGGTCCGCCTGGTGGTCTGCTCGGACTTTATGAATACCCAACCGGGCCTCCTTTCGAAATTCGGTTATTTTTTCGTATATGTCAGTAAGTGCCGCTTCTCTGTTGAGAGAGTCCTCTGAGCGTAACGCCCCATAAGCCTCCGCAATGGCCTCCTTGTTGTCTTCTCGGACCCCCTCAACCCCCGACCTGGTCTCTTTCAGAAATTCGGCTATTTTTTCGTCTAGTTCGGTAAGTGTCTTTGCTGAGAGAGCCCTCTAATCGCAACGCATCATAAGCCTCCGCAATGGCCTCCGCAAGGTTCGACTGGTGGTCTTCTCGGACTTTATCCATACCCGACCGGGTCTCTTTTCGAAATTTGGTTATTTTTTTATCTAGTTCAGTAAGTGCCGCTTCTCTGATGAGAGAGTCCTCTGAACGCAACACCTCATAAGCCTTCGTAAGGTCCGCCTGGTGGTCTTCTTGTACTTTCTCAATACCCGACGTGGCCTCTTTTTGAAATTTGGTTATTTTTTTACCTAGTTCGATAAATGCCGCATCTCTGATGAGAGAGTCCTCTAAGCGCAACGTAAGGGCCGCCTGGCGGTCGGCCCGGACTTTATCAATATCCGACCTGCTCTCTTTTCGAAATTTGGTTATTTTTTTACCTAGTTCGTTTAGTTCAGTTTCTCTGATGAGAGAGTGCTCTGAGCGCAACACCTTATAAGCCGCCTGATCTTTCTCAATATTCGTTCGGGTCTCCTTTCGAAAATCGATTATTTTACCGTCTAATTCAGTAAGTGTCGCTTCTCTGGTGAGAGAGTCCTCTAAGCGCAACGCATCTAAACCTCCTTAAGGTCTGCCTGGTGGTCTTCTCGGACTTTATCAAGCCCCAAACGGGCCTCTTTTCGAAATTTGGTTATTTTTTCACCTAGTTCGTTTAGTTCCGTATGCGTTTCTTCACGACTTTGTGTATTCACAGCCAGGGCATATTCTCTAAGTTGTGACAGTAGACTCTTGTGAATCTCGTCCGTGGCCCTCGATATAGTTCTATTGATCAAGGCTTTTGTTTTTTGGGTAGTTAAAAAGTCGCCCTCTGTCGGGATGAATCCCCCTTCTGTCGGTTCCAAATTCTTTGAATTTGTCACCCAATCGGAAGAACTGCCTGGTCCGTATATACTCATTTTCAATAATGTTGATAATATATATTACGAACATGCGTTTAATTCTAAATAATTTTCTTAAAATTAATTAATTTGAAATTTCTAGAACGACCGAAATCGGGTAATCGTTCTTCAACTCTCTCCCTTTATCATCGAGAATAGAAATCTTCAACTCGTGGATGTGTCCCGATTCCAAAACTTTCATCTCGGGGTGTGGAAAGTCTAAGGTCAGGGTCTCACCATAGAAACAGTCGCTGGCGGGCACGGTTTTCAGTAATATGCTGGGAGTGCCGTCTACCGTGTTGTACGATGTGTTCACCCGATCCAGGTGCACCCCGAGAGTTTTCGTGACGGCGAAGTTCACCGGGGTCGTGCCGACGTGCTCGCCAGGATCAAACACTCCGTCATCGTTGTAAGGGTATGTTATTTTAAATCCTAACAGTGAGCCCAACCCCGGTGAGATCCTTAAACGCCTATCAACGGTCAATGTCGTGAGCCCCGTGGCTTTCGAAATTGCGAAAGTGACTACACCAGGAATCTTCTCCGCGACAAAAGCTTGGAGATCTCCGAAACTCCAAAGACCCTGAGGTACTATAGCATCTGGAGTTCTAAGAAATCCTGAGGTCACTGTTCAGTTATGAGGTAGTTTCCGAAAGCCACAGGGCTTACACCCTCGACTTCTGATGTGAAAAACTCGAGCGTTTCAACGTTTTTCCACCCGACCGTGAACGTTATTGATCTAAGGCCTACCCGGCGTTGTCCGCAGCAGTTGTCTATTAATTTTTGAAGTTCACAACTCCCTTTTTGAACATTAGTGATAGTAGCAAACATAATAATATCTTTCAATGGATACAAAAGCATTTAGCTTTAACTCTAATGCAAAGTACGCGGTCGGGAGGTAAATACACGCAAAAAGACGTTGTTAACCTTGTACACCCAACCGTAACGGTTAGACCGGACAGTGGCTTTGCCACCAATTTCCCTAACACGTTTGAGAAATATAGGCTGCCCAAGATTACTACGATGGAGTCGGTAAACGGGTGGAAAGCCACACCGATGCAGTTTTGGCAGAACCAGCTAAATTTTGCTGTATGGTGCGCAACATCCGGGTGTGGAGTTTCACATAAAGACATCTGACATCCAAGAATGTCATGCTCCGAAGAGTCTACAACTTTCACACGTATTATACTATTAGGAGGATTCTCAAAGAACTAGGTATTTCTCTACCTCAAGACGACGCCTGGGATCCCATTTCCAACGCATACAGACCGTATGGCGTTTTGAAAGTAGATTGTGTGGACGAATTTAACGTTTCAAAAGACGCGGACTGGAGGCAGAAAGCATTTCCTACCACCACCGGCCTCGGGGACGTTCTCATTCGGGGCCAGTCCGGAATTGGACGCAGACTGATTTTAGACACGATTACTCCGGTGACCACATCGTCAGTCGGAACGCCGGGAATTTTGACCCCGCGACTATGACTTTCGGGCCAGAAGTGTCTGGAGGTCGGCACTGTGGCGTGTTTTCTTGTAAAATGTTACCTCCGAAACTGGCTCACGTCGATTACATACAGCAGGCTGCTGAGGTTCAGAACGCGTGGACCACATTTATGTTAGATAAGGGTCTAGGGTTCACGCAGGCCGGGGTTACTCGCGTCAACGAATCTATTCGCACGTACGTCTGGGCCATCCTCGGCGCACAGAAGCAAACTCGCAGTTCTATACTGGGTACAGGAACAGCGTTTGATGCACAAAAACAATTCTTGGCACTTGTAGAGGACGCCATCTCAGCTAAGGTGGACCTGGAGAAGGCGATCCAGAATTATCAAGACGTTTTGCAGACTGCCAGCACCCCAGTGGACTATGTATTTGGAATAGGTCTTTATATGGCGCCGAGCAATATGATACTACGAGACGACCCGGTTGATGGTTACAATAATCAGATCATAATCGCCACCGCCAATCAAAAAATCGGTCACAACGGTAACGTGAACACGGATATCATCAAGCGCAACCCCCAAAATGATCGAGGGAGCGGAGTTGTAAATTCAAATAAATTTGAAAAAGATTTCATAAAACCCCCAAAAACACAAAATGGATACACCTCCCTCAACACATTCGAACCCAGTACCCCCAATTCGTAAATTGGATGCACCATCGAGTTCCATCAACAATGTTGAAACACCAATCATCAACAATGTTGAAATTGGAAGCACAACACACGAGGAGGAGAAATTAGCGCTCGTCGTCGCCCTCGTGGCGATCGGATTATTTGCGCTTTGGTTTTAGGAACTCTCTGGCGAAGAACAGTAGGAGACCGGCGATTGCCACGATTAAAGCCCAAGTATTTTTGGCTAGCCATCCGGCCGTTTTTGATAATATAGATAGCAAGTAAGAAACTATACTTCCGATCAGTCCAGGTAGTGCGGCAGCCGCCTTTTCGGCTAATTTAGCTAGGAAACTGGCGAGGGCTTTTAGTTGTTTTTTTACCCACTCCTTGGCTCCGCCTGATGGCGCGGGTGCTGGTGCGGGTGCTGGTGCTGGTGCGGGTGCTGGTGCGGCACCACCAGTGAAAGCTAGAACTATGGTCGATATAGTCATGCTGATAGCAACGAGGATTGCTTGCTATCGTGATGCCTGTTCTCTGAACAGAGTGCGAAGACGCTCACCGAGTGTCGTCTCCTCGTTCAGGACCCTCGAGATTGTTTCGCGGATCCGACTTATTCGGGTGCGGAGTGTCTCACGGTTAGTAGATGCAGCCTCCAAGCGAGCTTCTCTTTGATCCCGCAACGACCGCAGGCGTTCGGTGATCCGCTCGGTAGATTCTCTATCGCCACCGGCTTCCTCCAGTTTTCTTTCTTCTAGCGCGATATGTTCATCCAGCGACGAGAGTTTGGCGAGGTTACGGACCAGTTCGCCCCGGACCGTTTGCATAACCTTATCGAGTCCCCGGAGTTCGCGAAGAGGTAACAATGGGTCATCGTCGAGTATTTCGTTTTGGCCGAACGTGGTCTCCATCGTGTTAATAGCGTCGGTGGCTACTCGAGGGAGTTCGCTGAGCTCAACAGTTTCTATATCGGCGGCCGTTTTCGCCATCGTTTCGTCGGTAGACTGTAGGGCCTCTACAGCGCGGGTAGGCATAATTGTTTTACTACGCGTCCAATCTGGAAATCCTAGTTCGCTCCTTATGATTTCACCACCACCGCCCCGGTATCCGGCAATGGTGCTCATCGCTAGGGGTTTACCGGTCATCGTGTTGACGATCGGGACATTTGATGCTTTTAGTCGCAATCTACCGTTCAGATCCAATTCGAACTTGGAGTAGTCGCGACCGACAGATGGGACCACACATTTTTCTGCCAAACCGTTGTAGTAGTCGTCTACAGCTCCATCAAGTAATTCCCGACTTTGACTAGTAGTAGCGCCACCTAATTCCCCCGATTGGATTGGAACTGGAGGTTGTATCAAGGGTGTTTTTTCGTCATTATAATCATCTATGTCATAATCATCCTCATCCGCATCGACGTAATCGTCTCTGCCGATTTCATACATGTCATTATCGTAATCAGCCATATTAATTTCTTAAAATTAATTATGTATTAAAGACAAAACCATAAGGGTTTAATATAGTTTCATTAAATTATGTCTTCGAGTCAATATACGGTCGCAAACTCATCCATACCGCAGACTGCGTGAGCCCCTCGGGGCAAAAGGCGTGAGACAGAGTGTCGTTATTACGAACAACCCATCGACGATCGACCAGAACCACAGCTCTTGGTCCGCTTCCCCAACCTCGGAGCTAACGACGTCATTGTGCCGGGTACTGTTCGCCTCGCTTTCACTATTTCGCTGACGTCGACGGACGAGGACCGAACCGTCGTTCAGAACCTTGGTCGCGCCATCGTCAAGAAGACCATGATAAAGATTTCTGGTAATGAGGTGATGTCGATCGACGACAGCGACGTCTACCATTGTTATCAGGACCTATGGAAGAAGGCGCAAGAGCGCGAAAACGCTGTCTATCAGGGTATTGACACCAGCAAAAATAAGAACGTAACCAAACTTAGAATTGGGGCTGGTAACAAGGTAGATAACAACGCGAGTGACAATGCGGTCGCGGGCGCTTACGGCAACCGCTTCTACATCCCGCTCGACTTTGAGTTGCTGGAGAGTCACATGCCCCTACTACACAGACGCTTTGGCTGACCGCCTCGAATACGAACTAACGTTCAACGACTACGGCCGAGTTCTCATAACCAGCGACATGTTATCGACGTATACGATCGATAATGTTTCGCTGGAGTACGACATGGTCACGATGCCCGAACTCGCACGATTGATCAGAACCCAGTACGCCGGGCGCGTTGCCATACTTTACGACCGAGTTCTTCGCCATCGCAAGATGACGAAAGACAAAGGCGACACATTGTGGAATATTAACGTCAACGTACCCGCCCGCTCGATGAAAGGTATAATGATGTTGTTCGAGGATGCTCGGTTCGCGTTCGGTGCTAGAAAAACCGACAAATTCTATAACCCCAAAATCACGAAGGTAGAGGTGACGATCGAGGGAGTTCCCAATCAACACTACAGCGCGGGTCTTCGCGCGCACCAGCAGTGGGACGAAGTAAGAAAGCAGTTTGCTGCCGGCTCTAAGCGCTCTCCGGAGGTTGCAGCGGTTGCCAAAGACCTGCATCTCTCGGCCGTCTCCCTCGCAGAGTTCCTGAATACCAAATACGCGTTATGGCTACACATGCGAGCCAGCGACGACGACCAAATACACGGCAGCGGACGCCAAGTTGAGAACGCTAGCGAGGGTGTGACGATCCAGATAACCAGAGGCGGACGGAGCCGGGCCATTGAACGTGTACTTATATATAATTACGGACGCACAACTCAACATCGAAGATGGCCGATACGTCTCAGCACTCTATTGATTTAATAAAAAAATCATCTAACGATTTATTAATTAATAATTTTGAAAAAATTAAGAAAATTAGCAATCATTCTAACGATTTATTAATTAATAAATTTGATAATTCTAAAGAATTAATTAAGAAAATTAGCAATCAATACC
>CM055280.1:14324211-14342880 GCA_029237695.1 Conchocele bisecta | reverse complement strand
GCATTATTACATTGCATATTGCATACCTCGATTGGCTATTTCACATTGTTACATGCCATATTCTGCCATGTGTCATTCTGCTTACTGCTTGCTGGGATGCGTATATGACTATATAAATTCCGCCGAATGACGCATGCAAGCACGCAGAATGGCCCATGTCAGAATAAGAATTGGCCGAATGAGGGATGCCAGCATCGCAGTAAGCAGTAGGCCGAATGAAACTTGGCAACATGTGCAACGCCCTCTGTTGTCATAATGGGAACGCTTCCATTATGACGCCAGGTGGCACTCCAAAATAAGTACAGTAGACACTGTGTGGCACTGCCCGAACGTTATCACGGTGATTCGCCGTGGTCGTTCACGGGGGATCACTGCGATTGCGTATCTACCTGTATAAATGCATGTACGCGAAGGTGCAGTACTTTAGCAAAATAAAACATTTTTGTTTGTATGAGAAACGATGAATTAAGTGAGCGCGTGCGTGTGTATGTGTACGTGTGCATTCGCGCTTTGATGTAGCTAAAGTCGAATATAATGCTATATCACTATTCTATATGTACACGAGTTATGGTGTTAACTGCTTAGACAAAATGCCATTCTGGCGGCAAAGGAAATAATCCCGTCTTTATCATTTAGCGGCTTACCTGTGACTATTTCCATTTACTCATCTGTTGACAATGGATACTTATGTCCGTATTTATCAATCAACCAAGTTAAGAAAATATATATACAATTCAGGCCCGTAGCCAGACATGTTTTGAAGGGGGGGGGGTCGTTTTGAAGGCCCAATGGGCCTGAGGTATCTAGGGGGGCCTAAAAAAGTGGACCTCGAGGCTAAAAAAAGTGGACCTCGAGGCTAAAAATGTGGACCTCGAGGCTAAAAAAGTGGACCTCGAGGCTGGTCGGGGGGGGGGGGGGTCGTCCGACCGCTCCGACCACCCCCCCACTGGCTACGGGCCTGCAATTTGACAAACATTGATGGCATTGTATCTAAGCAGTTAACACCATAACTCGTGTACATATAGAATAGTGATATAGCATTATGTTCGACTTTAGCTACATCAAAGCGCGAATGCACACGTACACATACACACGCACGCGCTCACTTAATTCATCGTTTCTCATACAAACAAAAATGTTTTATTTTGCTAAAGTACTGCACCTTCGCGTACATGCATTTATACAGGTAGATACGCAATCGCGGTGATCCCCAGTGAACGACCACGGCGAATCACCGTGATAACTTTCGGGCAGTGCCACACAGTGTCTACTGTACTTATTTTGGAGTGCCACCTGGTGTCATAATGGAAGCGTTCCCATTATGACAACAGAGGGCGTTGCACATTTTGCCAAGTTTCATTCGGCCTACTGCTTACTGCGATGCTGGCATCCCTCATTCGGCCAATTCTTATTCTGACATGGGCCATTCTGCGTGCTTGCATGCGTCATTCGGCGGAATTTATATAGTCATATACGCATCCCAGCAAGCAGTAAGCAGAATGACACATGGCAGAATATGGCATGTAACAATGTGAAATAGCCAATCGAGGTATGCAATATGCAATGTAATAATGCAAGATGGAGTTGTCATTAAGCAGTATTGTATAGCCAATATGCAGGATGACATGTAACAATGTCAAATAGCCAATCGAGGTATGCAATGTGAAATGTAATAATGTACGATGGAGTTGTCATTAAGCAGTAACGAGTAGCCGCAGTGCAGGATGACATGTAACAATGTTCGACTGCATTGTCATGAAGCAGCATGCAATGTAGTGGCGGATATCCCCTTCCATAATATTTATGTATACATGTACACGAAATGTGCATTTTTAGACATACATCTGCGTAATTTCATTAAAAACGTTTACAAAATTTACAATATTTTTCATAAATAAAGTCAAAAGTTGACAAAAGTTTCGGAGTGCATGCGGAATGTAATTGCATACAAAATGTGTGTTTTAGACAATTTGTGCATTTTACAGACGTTGTAATACTGTAATTAATTATTATCACCATATACATGTACTTTATACCAAAGGTGCATTTTGCAACCGCAACATAACATGTACCATGTATTACTAAATGTTTTATTTTGCAAACGTAGCAATACACGCGTCTATGCATGCAAACTGTGCATTTTGCAGGCGTTGTAATACTACGCAATTTCCGTAATGCATTATTTAGTACGTGACATTTTAGCGGACACGCAATGTGTTTCAAGGGCATGAGATTTTAATTGAAAAAACATGTAACAGCATAAACATTCGCGTCATAAATTGCCCATACAGAACACTGACATTGTAAATCACAAATACACACACGTATAACAACGTGCAATTTGCATAAATACAAGGTGCATGATCACGTGGTTATAACAACAACAACAGTGGCTGAAAGTGTTGAAATCTTGCCCACTCCAAAGTAAGTATTATTTGATATTATCCTTAATATGAAACGGATTTTGATGAAATCTAGCGCAGCAAACGCGTCATCATGAGCTGAATTTGGTCGTCCAGGGAGTTCGGCACAGACTTATGTCGTTTTTACGAAGAATCGATTTCCGTGTCTACAGACACGGACATCGATTCTTCGCAAAAACGACAGAAGTTTGGGCGAAAATACAAAGACCACCAAATACAGCTTAACAAGACGCGTTTGATGCGCCATATTTCATCAAAATCCGTTACGTAATAAGGACAATAAAATAATACGTACTTTGAATCAGATGGATTCTGGAAGTTTCAGTACTTGTTGTTGTTGTTAGTACCACGTGATCATACACCTTGAAGACATAATTGAATATACATGTAACACCGAAGCTGTGCAGTTTTCAGAAATACATTTATGTTTTACATTAAAAGAAAAGCATATGACTTATATCTCTAAATATTGATATTGTTAGCACCGAATTTGCGAGAAACTGCAGATAATGCTGACGTCAGCAAACTCAGTTAACACATTATAACAGAAGATCGTGACATAATACGAAATCCCACGAAATAACAATTCGTTCCCTCAATTTAACAATTCGTTCCCTCGAATTAACAACTCGTTCCCACGAATTGTTTTGGCGCCCAGCTGCGCGCGCAACACCTTTGAAAATAACTCCCAAACCTGGCGATGTAACTTGGAAATGATAATAAGAAAAAAGGTTGGATTTTAAAAATCGGTCAATAAAAAAATCTATTTTTAGCCCCCATTGTTTTCGCAATAAAATCAATATTTTATGGAATTTCATTAAATAATTTTTTTTGGGGAGGGTGACTTTTTTGTTATTGATGAAAAAGTACTTACATTTAATTATTTTTTAGATTTAATGTGAAAATAGCCAAACGTTCGTCGGCAGCAAAACGTGGAACAGACAGTAATTCTAAGTTTGATTTGTAGCATTTGCTATGAAAATGTCGACAACTTTTGACGTAATTTACGGGAACTATCGTAAATGTTGTAAATATTGTTCATAAAACCTTTGAACTATATTTCTATAAGTTCATTTATTTGCTGTAATTTGAACCTAACAAGACGGCATGGTGGAGCATTTCAATACAACATGACACATACTGTCTGTTTCACGAAAGCTGCCCAAATTTTAAGGCCATATAAACAATTCAAAAACAATATTTTTTTCGATAATATTAAATTAAAGGAAAATTTAAGAATGAGCCTTCTTTTTATTTCGCGACATTTGGTCAAATATTGACTTTATTACGAAAAATTGATTTCTCTATGGGAAGTTAACATGGGGGAAAAAGAGGTAAGGGAGTGTGGGAGGAGTCAAAAAACGAAAAAATTTGGATATTGACTCAGAAACCTGGCTAGATAGCTTGGATATGATCTAACTAAGAAAACAAAAGTTAAATTTTAAAAATCGGTCCAGTATTTCTGAAATTCAAAAAATTTTCCCATGTTAAATCCCCATAGACATCTTCACTCCGTGAAGAAGTCCATCTTCACTCCGTGAAGAAGTCTATGGGGATTTAACATGGGGAAATTGTTTTTTCGCAATAAAATCAATATTTGACCAAATTTCACAAAATAAAAAGAAGGCTCATTCTTAAATTTTGCTTTAATTTAATATTATCGAAAAAAATATTGTTTTTGAATTGTTTATATGGCTGTAAAATTTGGGCAACTTTCGTGAAACAGACAGTATGTTCCATTCGAACCATTGGCACTTTATATTAAACATGAAAAAGAGGACACATTTGTGAATACTTTCTAATATTGGAATATGAATTAGCATGTGGCGTCAAGAAAACAGCATTCTTGGAATATATAAAGGCTTTGGATTCCCAAGGTGTCGCAGACTTGGATTGAGCTACTAGTATCGTCTTTGCATTTTATGTACATGTTATGTATAAATTAATTAAACAGGTTTGAATGGAAAAGCCGAGTGATATGCGTTTTTTTTGGACTGGGACTATTTGGAATTGCAATTGGGAATGTAATGGAGGGTACACTTAGGCCAAGGTCCAGAACCTACATGTTTATGAAACACGCCACGTGCACGTGTGCCTACCTGTAAGAAAATGTGCGATATTTAATGAAAACTATTTACAAAATTTAAGATAGCTTCCGGAAATGACGTCAAAAGTTGACGACATTTTCATAGCAAATGCGGAATTGAATTCCGCATTTGCTATGAAAATTTCGTCCACTTCAGACGTCATTTACAGAAAATATCCCAGTTTCTGTAAATATGTATCGTGAAAAATCTCTTAGGTAAAAAATCACGGTTGTCGGGCCTGTACGATAGATAATCCACTAGCTTCAATTATTGGATTTACATTTATTGAGCATAGGCTGCATATGCAGCCTATGCTCAATAAATGTAAATCCATCAATTGAAGCTCGTGGATTATCTCCTCGTACATACGAACAACCCATGATCTAAGTATATGCATTAAAGGTACTTGATAGACAATTTGACCTAGAAATGAGTCGATCCTGGACATTACATTTACATATAGTCAGTCAGGATATTACGGAGCCCCGCAGAGGGCATATATTTATTGTATTAATTCGTTCCCACGACAGAACAATTCGTTCCCTCAATTTATTAATTCGTTCCCACAAAATAACAATTCGTTCCCATGATATAACAATTCTTTTCCTCGAATTAACAATTCGTTCCCACGAAATAACAATTCGTTGCCTCAAATTGACAATTCGTTCCCACGAATTAACAATTCGTTCCCACGATATAACAATTCGTTCCCACATATTGATATATCGTTCCCGTGGGAACGAATTGTTAATTCATGGGAACGAATTGTTAAATTGAGGGAATGAATTGTTAATTAGTGGGAACGAATTGTTATTTCGTGGGAACGAATTAATAAAACATAATTCTACATCCCATGCGGGACTCCGTAGAATATATTCAACGAGTTTACTGTTTTCATAAGTACGGAAGCCCATTAGGGCCACTTCACTTTTTTTTAATTTCCATTTATTCAAGATGTTTTCTTGAATTTTCAGTTATATTCTTGAATTTTCAAGATCTTTTCTTGAATTTTCAAGAAAAGATCTTGAAAATTCAAGAAAATAACTTGATAATTCAAGAAAACATCTTGAAAACAAGATGTTTTCTTGAATTTTCAAGTTCTTTTCTTGAATTTTCAAGTTCTTTTCTTGAATTTTCAAGATCTTTTCTTGAATTTTCAAGAAAAGATCTTGAAAATTCAAGAAAACATCTTGAAAATTCAAGAAAACATCTCGAAAATTCAAGAAAACATCTCGAAAATTCAAGAAAAGATAAAGTGAAAAGTGAAGTGGCCCTAATGGGCTTCCGTACATAAGAAATTCGGTATGCCGAGTTTCTTATTAAATCAGTCAACGGGTTTAATAAATATCAGTACTATTGTTAGATTGTATATATATATATATTATATATATACAATATCATACATTGAAGCTGTATTGATCAACAAACATGTTGTATGTAGTGCTCTCATCTGTAATATGTATTACACTAGTGTACATGCATTATGCTATTTAATACACCATGTTATTACACTGGGAAAGCATATTTTAGCAATAAATGTACATATTATTGAACACAGAAGAACTACTGTAACATGTGCCGGTGAACGCATCATTCTACCAGTTTGAACGCATCATTCTACCAGTTTGAACGCATCATTCTATCATTATGTTTTGTTCAAGCTTAGCCCGGAGAATGCATAATATGACGTACATACGGTGAATACCGTTTTTGGTGGAAACTTTGAACTCAATTTTATCGGCGCAAGAAGACAATAACGTATATGGACCAATATCCGTGAGTTGTTGTGACATTCGAAACAAAACATAACTGGTGACAGAAACTGTCATATTTCACACGTCGTTGAAACTAACATACATGTAATACTAGATGTACATTTCCCGAATGTCACTATTGGTGCAGAATTTGACTTCAATTTAGACGAAAAAAGAACCAAACACGTACATGTACATGAACCGATATGCGTGTGTTATATTAACTGATGACATAATCGTATTAATAATTCATAGAAACTAACATGGTGCCAGAGATGTCCATTTCCTGAATGTCACTTTTGGCGGGAAATTTGAATTTGAATTCAACGGCAAATAAGAAAGCGAACTCGACAGCCATGCCAGGAGTGCATAACCGGGGAAATTATCACACGAACAGAGGCGGACATACGGGACACTCGAGCACCGGTCACCACTCAACTTCGGACCACTTCGGCAGCCTCTGGTAAGTTCGGACATTACAAGTATTCAACGTCGTCAGAAATAACATATTCTTGTGTTTATCAAACATTCCTCCCCCCCCCCCGGACGTACGGTGTTCTAATCCTCGAAATCACGCAATTTGTTTGGCCGAGGCTGAGCAGCTCAGCATCAGCCAATCAAAATGTGTGATTTCGAGTACGAATTAAGGAACAACTGTGCTCCGAAATAACGTTGTTTTTTTCCCCCGACATATTTGTTATTTCGAACGAGTTGAATGTCATTTATTATAGATGTAGTTCTGTTGTAGTGTTACGGTTTTTACTTGTAAATGGTTGCCATGTTTAATACAGGTATGTTTGAAGGGAAGATAACTGGATGCACAAATAACGGACCGGATTCGTTTTCGCACGCCAGCAAAAAATATATTTTAACTCGATGACCGCGGCCCGCATGTCGCGCCCGCCGAGGCTTTGATAGTATACCGAACAACTTTAACCAACAACTTTAACCCGGACGCACGTACGTACATGTACGTACGCCAGTGTGCCGACTATATCGCGCTGTCCGCAAGCGGGCGCGACAAAAATAAATGGAATTATTATATACCTTCATATTTGCCCCATTGACTTTCCATTGTTGCTACCCACCAATCAATTGCCGTATTGTACGCTGTCAATCAGTCGTATTGTCGCCGAACTGCGTCGCGCGCCGGTGTCGTTAAGCTGACAACAGCTGATAGCGAATAAGGAAATGGCCCATAAAACTGACATCAGCACCAAAAGATGTCTGTTATGAAATATAGCCTGTATGGAATAATACGATAACGTTACATGCCAAATACACTTGTTGCCGACAACAATCGTTTTAACTCCTAAATTAGGTTGATCCGATGAAGGCGATGTGGCCTCGTGACAGACACGAGTCGTGCTTCATAGTTTTTCGGGACGATTTTGAACGTTTTGTGGAATTAACAATAATCATTGACATGGTCGGCAAATAAAACATGTGTTAAATAAACTTACGTGTTTAACTTAAACTTTAAATATGGCTTTTTATCCAAATGTAACGCCTTTTACCCGGTTTTGTTGTGTCTGTAGTGATGTCAGCCATCTTGGTTTTCGTTTATTGTATCGATTCAGGTGCGCGAAATGACGTTGTCAAGTTAATATTCCTACACGCTACAATTTGCATAAACTGAAGCCATCACAGACGCTCGGATTGTTCAACAAAAATAATAGAGAGTCGCATTTCATCACACTATCGGTTTATTTAATGATTAGGATGTATGTTTTGTTGAACGGGTATATAATAAATAGGTTGTTGGATTTGTACGGAAATATATGTCGGCGTACTCGTTCGTTCGGCGGACCGACTCGCTTCGCTCGTCTGTCCAGCCGTACGAACTCGTACGCCGAAATATATTTCCGTACAAATCCAATAACCTATAAATGTGTGGAATGGAAGATAATTGAGCGAAAAAGGTGGACCGGACCAGCTGACGAAGTTCAACTTACACGTAACTTGTAACCAGACATATCAACTTTCAAGTACATCTGTTAAAGGTACATGCCCACTCAGTAAGCACAAACTGTTCTTTATATGAATTAAATAAGTGTATAATTGTGTCACTATTCCACCAGATCTAAAAATTACAGGTGCCCGGAAAAGAGATATAATCATTTAGTAATATTTATTTTATTGATAGTGACGCGCGTTGGTATCAGGCTATATTCATATGCAAATGAGGCATGCTATTTTTTACTTATCTATACTAATGAAATGCGTCGCCTGAAAAAATAATATTTTCGACATATTATAAAGTATGATCATTGCACATCAATAAATAAATACAGAGAATAAAATGTAATGTCAGTTAACATTTTTAAGGAAACACGATTATCGCCCCTGATATCAGTATGAAAATTTTCGTCTGAAATAAAATGCATAATAATGCTAATCAATACGTGGGGTAATGGTGAATGAATGTTTATTTTGCCAGGAAATGTCATACGTAGAGAATATACAAAAGTATCTGTATCACTATATTATAACCTACTGCGTGGGCATATACCTTTAAGGTATCTTTAAAAGTTATGTTCAGGAAATGAACACATGACAAACTCGTGAATACTCACAAACGGAGGCGCTCGGTTCGATTTATAGATACCAACTTTCCAGGGTTTGAAACTTATCCACCACAAACTCGATATTATGTTTGTAAAAACATGGATATGCCCCGTGGCATACTGGGGCCCGTTTCACTAAACTTCCTACGACTAAATTGTTCGTAAGTGAAAATTTAAGATCGTCTGTAAATTTCAATTTATGGATTTACATTTATTGAGCATAGGCTGCATATGCAGCCTATGCTCAATAAATGTAAATCCAATAATTATTTACAAGAAAACATTGTTAATGTGAAATTTACAGACTATCATAATTTTGCACTTACGAACATTTTAGTCGTACGAAGTTTAGTGAAACGGGCCCCAGGACTCTAACTGGAGAAACTCTTACAAACGTTTCGACGTAACAACATGACTAGTGTTTCAGTGACTTTTCGAAGGTGACAAAGGTCAAGTTCATGTGAATGGTGGCGCGAGTGTGTGACAAATGTTCAGCTGATTCAAGTGTCCAAGTATTGAAGCAATCTTTCGCGTAATATTGAAGATATTACACGTTGGAAAGAAACCCTTACAAACTTTTCGACGTAAATGTACACAGACGGAGGTACGGACGTACGGACGGACATACGGACAGACGGAACCTCAAAAACAACGCAATATGTCACCCCTTGCTACCGCATAGGGGGCATAAAAACATAAATGCAAACGTATATGCATATTAAAGTTAAGATGGAACTAAAACGAAATAAATCAGGACGGACGAATGGGCAGGGCATGCTCGTGAACCGGCCAACGGTTTGACTTCAAGACTTGGAAAAGTCACGGGAATACTGGACGAGGCCTTCCGGAAGGCCTCGTCCAGTATTCCCGCGACTTTTCCAAGTTTATATCCCCGATAAATTACACAAAAATGCCATTCATTCCTTATCATTCCAGCATTTGAAATAAATTCATCAAGAAAATGTGTTTATTTTCCGTTTTCTTCAGAATTATTTTAACTGCGCAGCACGGTTACGGAAAGTAGTTCGGCTTGGGAGTTTACTGGGATATAGATTTTGGACAGAGACTTGCTACGGACCAATCAAATGTTAGGGAATTGCGTAAATATTTTTGTGCTGGAATTATATATTATTATTCGTCCTGTAATCAATGTATCTGACACAATGAACGTAAATGATGTGGGGCGCGTCGACTGACCGATCTAAATTACGTTGATTTTTATGACGTAATCTTCGACACAAATCATGGCGTCATGGCACGCGGAACTATTGCCCAGGAACGTCAAACCCCATGGAATTAGTCAAAAATATCGAATATCAACTTATATAGAGACTTGGGTAATAAAAAGACAATATCGACTACAGTTCAGAGACCATATCCCAATGTTCACGTGGGCGGGAGACGACAATTAACAGTTACCCCCTTCTTACAAATCTAATTATGAACCAATGCCAGCTGCGCTGCTCTTTGGGTGATATGTAGTTATGACTGGAGCAATAGGGTTTATGAGATTTGTGACCAGTGTAGCTCCTGATCAAACAGCACAGTCAGGGAGGAGACTGATAACGATATTGTTATAAGCATGACGGGTGTTTCATTGATGGAATGGCGAACAGTGCAGATCTTGATCAGACTGTGCGGATGCACAGGCTGATCTGGATCTGCACTGGGCAAGCCCCGTTTATCCAGTCACAGCCACATATTGGTTTCGCCAGTTCAACACTGCCATATATTAATCTATACTATACGTGGTATATATGAGCCCTCGCTGTAGAAACGCACCTTACGTCGTATGGTGCCAGCCACATGCATTCGGCGTGTTTCGCCTTTCATCGGTATAACTATATATATATGAACAAGGCTTCTAACTTTGGTCGGATACGACCTCGCATCATAACACATTCCGCGATTTTATTAACGCTAATGCGGAAAGTGCACATGTTCATTTGAGAATTATTGTTATATTGCTAAAATAATATAGTTAGAATGTATTTATGAAAATGATATCGAATTACAACTCCTATTCCTAGGTCGGACACAACCTCGTATCTAACTCATAATTCATATGATTATTTGAGATTATCGATATCCTGCAGAAATACATAGAATGCATAGTAAATTACAATTTTAAACATGTTATTTTGTTATAATATTACGGAGCCCCGCAGGGGACATGAATGTGTTTTATTAATTCGTTCCCACGAAATAACAATTCGTTCCCTCAATTTAACAATTCGTTCGCTCGAATTAAACAATTCGTTCCACGATATAACAATTCGTTCCCTCGAATTAAAAATTCGTTCCCACGAAATGACAATTCGTTCCCTTAATTTAACAATTCGTTCCCACGAATTAACAATTCCCGTGATATTTCTTGGGAACGAATTGTTAAATTGAGGGAACGAATTGTTAATTCGTGGGAACAAATTGTTAATTCGTGGGAATAAAAATAGTTTATTTTTGGGAACGAATTAATAAAAAGAAGAATTCTACGTCCTATGCGGGGTTCCGCAGAGTTATACCGATGAAAGCCGAAACACGCCGAATGCCTGTGATGTCAGAGAAGATTTCCTATGGAAGCAAATTAGTGTCATATATAGAGAATAGTAGGTTAGTGCCGTGAATGGGAAAAATATCTGGCAAGGCTTAGGAAACGGGATGGGCGAGGCTCTACCGAGCCCATCCCGTTTCCGTGCCGCGCCAGATATTGTTTTCCCATTCACGACACTAACCTACTATTCTATATATCCCGTCAACACTACAAATAGCTTTAAGATGTACAAAAATAACCTCAGCCGCATCCTCAAAATCGAAGAATCGACTATTATGACAACCGCACATATTCATACGCAGTGATGAGGTCGTATTGACAGGATATCAAACATGTTTCACGGCACCGTGTTTCACGGCACATACGCACTGTGTTGACTGGATAATATATTGTATCCCGTCAACGCAGTGCGTATGTGAAAAACACTTTTGATATCCTGTCAATATGACCTAATCACTGCGTATGAATATGCGCGGTTGTCATACTAGTCGATTCTCCGATTTTGAAGATGCGGCTGGGGTTATTGTTTGCATTTTGAATCTTGAAAAGTCATATTATCTTGAATAAATGTAAAACGTACTTCCATTTATACGTGTAATTCGCGAGAGGTGGCGTTAATTGTGTGTCAGTAACAATGCACCCTAACCACCAGATATACCGAAATAACCCATACAACACCAACTTATGAACCATCCTTCAAGGACCTGTGGACGGGATCAATAAAATAGCAGGCTAATGTGGTGGATGGGAAAATAACTGGACCAGCACGGAAACAACAAGCCTCGCCAGATATGTTTGTTTTCCATTCACAGCACTAACCTACATTTTGTACTATTCTCTATACTCGAGTGTGGATTTTATTTTATTAATTCGTTCGCACGAAATAACAATTCGTTCCCTCGAATTAACAATTCGTTCCCGCGATATAGCAATTCGTTCCAACGAAATAACAATTCGTTCCTACAAAATAACAATTCGTTCCCTCAATTTAACAATTCGTTCCCCATTGTTATTTCGTGGGAACGAATTGTTAAATTGAAGGAACGAATTATTAATTCGTGGGAACGAATTGTTAAATTGAAGGAATGAATTGTTATTTCATTGAAACCAATTAATACAAAAGAGAAGGAACTCTTCTATGTCTGGTAGGAACTGTAAAGTTGAGTTATATATATTGGACTTAGAAGCTGGAGCTAGTCCGATCTATATGCGCTTGTTCTATTCAGTTACAACGACTACACATCCGCCTGCGGTAATCTTGAGCAGCTGTCAACGTTTCTGAACATCTATTTGGAAATCTCAACTCGCAATCAAGCAGTTTGATTAGCTTGATTGCAAGTACAATATTTAAGTATCTGCCTTGCTCCAGATAAGGTGCGTATTTGCTTAAATACCCAATTGAAATTGCCAAAAAACCCAATTGAAATCAGAAGTAGTGAGTATCAAAAAGCAATTAAAAATTTGTGGTATTTTTATCATGCTACAGAAAACAATAAACATACCACAAATATAGCATATTTTCTTATTTTTCCATGAAAACACATCTTCGTATTTAATTAGAATTGTCTCCAAGGAGACAATTCTAATGAAATACCAAGATGTGTTTTCATTTGGAAGTAAATTATTCAATAAGTGCGGTCTGCTAATGTCTAAACAGTAGTGTGATTCCATTTTACACAATTAAAATTTTGAAATACCCAATTTCTTCCGAAATGATGGAGTGACAATACTTTATTACTAATTCCTTATCTGGAGCCCTGTATCATATTGAGATAAATAAATACAAATGCAGGCACTATTAGCACAGACGGTGGTGTATATGTAAGGCATATAGTGTTTGGACTGTGTGACCGTGTTTCCGTGTGTCCGTGTCTCCGGCACATTAAGAAGTTCGCTGGAGTTTCGAAATTCTGTTATACTGAACTTCTATTCAGCATGATCTACAGAAAACGAAAATATTAGAGCAAGCTCGTGTTAAAAATGCAAAAATGTACTGGAATATGTTAAAGCAATCTGTTGGCATCCGCACATCTACTATTTCACTACATACGTTCACGAACTATTTTAAAGCCGTTAATAATCCATCTGACCGATATTTTTCACCTGATGAAGATGTGATTCATTTCAATGAAATATATTTAAATAATGAATTGCATACAATGTTCGCGGAACTCGACTCAATCATAACTAGTGACGAGATAAATACAGCTATTAGGCAATTAAAAGCGGGTCGTAGTGGAGGGCCGGACATGGTTTTGAATGAATTCTTTATACATGGTAGTCGTGTCTTAATACCAATAATTACTATACTATTTAATAAAATATTTGATGTAGGCTATTTTCCAGATTCGTGGACAGAAGGTCATATTATCCCGTTACATAAAAAAGGTAATGTAAATAATGTGGACAATTATAGGGGTATAACACTTTTGAGTACACTGGGAAAATTATTCACGCGGGTATTACACAATAGGCTATCCGCATGGGCAGAAGATTATCATGTTTACGTTGAAGCTCAACATTAAATCGAGGGTAAAGAACAATAAAATGCTAAGCGATGAATTTTCTTGCACCTTGGGCGTACGTCAAGGTGATTGTTTATCTCCCTTTTTATTCAGCATGTTTGTGAATGATCTTGAATTGGAATTTGAAACGGGTGGTTTGGAAGGAATTGATATTGGTATGCTAAAACTTTTTATACTTCTATATGCCGATGATATAGTCATATTCGCAGAATCAGAAAGTGGAATGCAAACTGACCTGAACTTACTACACAAATACTGTATAAAGTGGAAAGGTCAACACTGTAAAAACTAAGATACTCATTTTTTGTAAAAGGGGAACATTGCGAAGAAACATAGAATTTTACTATTACAACGCCATCATCGAAATAGTGAGTAAATTTACATATATAGTTTTTACTACAGGTGGATCTTTCACGGCAACACAATCGCTTTTATCTGGCCAAGCTCAAAAATCCATTTTTAGGCTTAATATATATTTATACAAATTCACTGATATTACAGTAATACACAGATTGCAATTATTTGACAAATTAATTCAGCCCATTCTAAATTATGGATCTGAAATTTGGGGTTTTGTGACGGGTAATCAAATTGAGCGTGTTCATTTGCAATTTTGTAAAAATTTACTCTGGGTGAAAAAATGTACTCAAAACGATTTTGTCTATGGTGAAGTTGGCAGAACTCCACTCCTTATTAGAAGATATATGATAATTATTAAGTATTGGTTTAAAATTATTGAGTCAGAACCCCATAAATATATCAAACATATATATAATATGATGTTAGATGACATACACACGTTTCCGAATAAACCAAATTGGGCATCACTTGTCAAAACAATGCTAGCACGCTATGGCTTTTTTCATGTTTGGCTAAGTCAGGGTGTCAGGATGCGTTTTTATCAATGTTCAAGCAAAGATTAACTGACAACTATATACAAGAATGGCAAACACGACTTAACGAATCTAGTCGTGCATTATTCTATCGCCAGGTATGCGACTTCAAACTTCAGTATTATTTGAAAGACATCACACTACCAAAATTTCGTAATATTTTCTCGAGATTAAAAGTATCATCTCACCGCCTAGAGGTAGAAGCCGGTAGATGGAATAGAACTCCGATAGAAAACAGAAAATGCACATTATGCCATTGCTTAGAAGATGAATATCACTTTAGAATGTAACATGTATACAGATATTAGAAAAACATTATATAAATACTTATTATTGGAGGAGACCGAACATGATTAAGTTTATAGAACTAATACAATCAGAAAATTCAAAAACTGTCAAAAATTTAGGCATGTATTTATATCAGGCGTTCAAAATTAGAAACGAGAATTTATATTTACATAATTGAGATCATCTTCTCCAACGCATCTAATGCTTATACACATAACAAACAGTATAATTTCCCACGATATACGTGAATACTCATTTAACTCGATATGCTTGATATTTAACGTAAACACTGATAATAGTGGTTAAATTATTGTCACACATACTTATTACATAATTGTGGTCATATGCCTGACGTTTTGTATGTGAAAGAAATGAACTTAATTGTTTTGTCTGTGGTATTATGTAAGATGTAGTTGTGCAGTAAATTCAGCATGATTATAATGCCATTCTGAATCCCCAGCACAATTGTTGCATTCCACCACGGGTAATACACTTAAACGACTTTCTACTTATATTTACACCAGTCCTGCTGTTGTCTTTGTCACTATGATATGTTTTGATTTATAGTTTGCCATTTTCGTATTGCTTCATGTGCCATATGGCTTAAAGTGTTGTATTTTGAATAAACATCTCCCTATATCCCTGGAAGGATTAATTAAATACTTCAACACAGTATACATGTGAACAGATGCCCACATCATGCTACCCTTTACTATGATCTTGACTTTTTGACCTTGACAAACTTTGAACGTTTTCCCATATTAAGTAGTTCGCCAGCGTTTCTCATTTCTGTCATAACTGCTATATTCCTGGATGGATTACTTTAATATTTCAATACATCATACCTGTGGACAAAGTACACACATCCACACTGCCCTTAATTATGGACTTGATCTGAATGTGCTTGTGATTACTTATCAATTTTGTTAATTAACTTTGTAACAGTTTCTCATATCTGCCACCGGGGGCATTCGTGTGCCGACAGGCCACATTTCTTGATTTTATTTTATTTTGTTTTGGGTGGGGTGGATTCAATGTCTTATGCAACATGATAGCACGAATGATTGCTTTTATTGTATCGGATTACATAGGGTTACCTGATACACTTTACAACTGTTAATAATTCCAGCACAAAACTATTTACACAATTCCCTAACATTTGATTGGCCCGTAGCAAGTCTCTGTCCAAAATTTATATCCCAGTAAACTCCACGCCGAACTACTTTCTACAGGTGTGCTGTCAGTGCTGTCAATATAAACAAATGGCTGCCGTCTGTCAAAATAAACACATTTTCTTGATGAATTTATTTCAAATGATGGAATTATAAGGAATGAATGGCCTTTTTGTGGAATTTATCGGGGATATAAACTTGGAAAAGTTGCGGGAATACTGGACTAAGCCTTCCGGCCTTCGTCCAGTATTCCCGCGACTTTTCCAAGTTTATACCCCGATAAATTCCACAAAAAGGCCATTCATTCCTATAGTGTCAACGATACTTGCTTTCCTGGTTTACCCTATGCAACACGATACAAAGATCACGAGGGTCCGGTTGCACATGGTGATACAAAAGTGAAAATGAAAGGGTTGAACGTCCCAGCAACAGCTAAGGTCATACAGAGACGGGACCACAGTTTAAAGTCTCATCCGACAGATGGGATGGAAATACTATGGGAGTATTTTACATGCCTAGGGAGTGGATAGAACTCACAACCTCCGGTATTGACGGTCAATGCCATATCCTCCTAGATAATAGCCCATCTCACATGGTGGTACATTTTCGGAGAAAACGGAAAACAAAATCGGTTTGATCATTCTTGGATGAAATACAGAATTGCGCATTAATTTGCACGTAGTCTCGTGTGCATTGGCTGTCGTCGCGGCATCAAGAACTGCATTACGTCACGTGACACAGCCAAACTCCCGAGGCGCTTATTTTGTTCATAAAACGTGACGCACCATACTAAACTGAGGCTTATTTTGTTTGCGACCAGTGTATGACAAGATCAGCCTGCGCTGATCTGGTCATACACTGTTCGGTATTGAGTGTTGGGACAATTCATGAAGCATTTAACGAAATTTAGATCAGTATCTGATTATTGCGTCGGCTACATTATGTGATCTGGAAGTATTTTGGACATATACCCAATAAGTTCCTTTTCTCGTTGAGTGTCACACCAGTCTATTTGTATTTCATCAGCGGTGGCCATGTCTGGTTGTTTTGATGGCGTTTTTATTCACTTCCAATATAGACAGAAGATAGGCAAATTTACACGCGAACGTCACAGTGGTCTTTAAAGGTACATGCCCACGTGTCAGGTTATCACGGAAGTCCATTAGGGCCACTTCACTTTTTTTTTTTATCTTTTCTTGAATTTTCGAGATCTTTTCTTGACTTTTCAAGATGTTTTCTTGAATTTTCAAGTTCTTTTCTTGAATTTTCAAGATCTTTTCTTGAAAATTCAAAAAAAAGATCTTGAAAATTCAAGAATAGAATTTGAAAATTCAAGAAAACATCTTGAACTAGAGCAGCTTGAGTTGCATCAACGGTTTGAGCCTCAAACATTGATTTCATGTGTAACTAAGCTTTAGCCCAAGGTGTAAACTATCGGTTGCAAAAGAATTTCTGAAGTTTTAGAATGAACAGTCCAACATTATTGTGTTCGCATCATCACACCGATGTGGGGCTGGTTAGCTTAGAGGTAGAGCGATGGACTCGGAGCGAGGGATACCGGGTTCGATCCTCAGCCAAAATTTTAGCTAAAGGACTGAAATATCGACTACAGCAAAAACAATTGAAATCGAATGATAAATAACGAAGCTGACGTCACATCCGTTTGCTCTATTTTGAAAACTTGAAAAAATACGTTCATCTTTGACATCGAATAGAGCCGTAAGTAGTCACGATATAGCTCTGAAAATGATCATCTTTCATGCGGCTGACACTCCCCTATCACCCTGGCAAGAAATTATGTTGACAGTACCGTACAAATTGGAAAACGTTTGTAAAGACCACCCGTTATCAGCAGAAATTCGGCAAAATCGTTGAAAAGTATGTACATTTTTCGGCAAATTCAAATGCATATAGCTCTTTTATTTGAGCAGATAACCGAAAACTATCACAGAATTTGAGATAGAGAATTTTGTCAGCTTTCCAATGCAAAAAGAATTCTTGAATTCGGTTTGAGAATAAGGAAGTTATAGGAAGTATGACGTCACTTCCGTTTTCGTGGAAAGTAGCATTAAAAGATATCTGAAAATCTCTGAGTCTCTGCTCACACTTGATCCGAATCGGCATGCAAAATTTGAAGTCGATCCGACCAGCGGTTTGGTGTAGATGGAGGGAGCCCGTAAGTCAGCGGATGATTATTTTTCGATAGTTATCGCCCTTAAATTGCAGTTTACGCCATTTGTAAATACACCTAATAAAACGGAAATTAAATATGTGCAATATTCCGCCAGTGAAGTTTTCGTTTGTTTTTCACCATAGGCCGGGCACAAAGCGGGAAAGTTTTAGCTAAAGGACTGAAATATCGACCGCAGCAAGAAATTTTGAAATCTATTGATAAATAACGAAGCTCTA
>CM055280.1:14302192-14323711 GCA_029237695.1 Conchocele bisecta | reverse complement strand
TAGAGCTTCGTTATTTATCAATAGATTTCAAAATTTCTTGCTGCGGTCGATATTTCAGTCCTTTAGCTAAAACTTTCCCGCTTTGTGCCCGGCCTATGGTGAAAAACAAACGAAAACTTCACTGGCGGAATATTGCACATATTTAATTTCCGTTTTATTAGGTGTATTTACAAATGGCGTAAACTGCAATTTAAGGGCGATAACTATCGAAAAATAATCATCCGCTGACTTACGGGCTCCCTCCATCTACACCAAACCGCTGGTCGGATCGACTTCAAATTTTGCATGCCGATTCGGATCAAGTGTGAGCAGAGACTCAGAGATTTTCAGATATCTTTTAATGCTACTTTCCACGAAAACGGAAGTGACGTCATACTTCCTATAACTTCCTTATTCTCAAACCGAATTCAAGAATTCTTTTTGCATTGGAAAGCTGACAAAATTCTCTATCTCAAATTCTCTGATAGTTTTCGGTTATCTGCTCAAATAAAAGAGCTATATGCATTTGAATTTGCATTACGCAAACATTGTATTAGCGAGCCTACCTCACCAAACCCGCGGTTACCTATGTAAACAGCGGGTTTGGTGAGGTTGCCGCGCAATAGGTAATGCGGTCAAATAGGTCACGATGCAGTGACTATTTTCAATCAATAACTTATGTTGTAAGCGATTGTAATGTGTATTTTCAATATTTATATTATTAAAATGTATCATATCGGTACCCCTTTAAGTAATATTTGTATATTTTAAATGTAATGATGTTGTCATGAAGCGCATGAATATAAGTATTAATTAATCCAGTTTATATTGAGGCAAATCACACAGCCTCATAGTGCTGGAGTATAAAACCATAGTATCGTATATTATTCATAAGTATATCACTATTAAACATTAATTACAATATGTATGCATATTATTAAAACAGTAGATGCTACCGCTGTTTCGCTGTAATGTGATATTTATAACAAAATATTTTTTTTATTCGTCCGCGTACGGATTTCTGTCACACAAAGCGCCATTTTCAGTTCATATTTTGACCTGTGCATATGAACCGGACTAAGTTTAAACAACGCTCGATTCCGTCCAATTCAGATTTCTCTGCAGAATGTTCAGACTAACTACATATTAAGTAATGTTGCTAAATAAGTGTTAACGGCTGGAACATGGTTATCACTAAAACGAAGAAACCACAGTCGTATTATTGAAAAATAAGATTTACCTGAGACCTCATGGAGGCCGCCATTAATCCAGTGTAAACAATAGACCGTGTGATCCCATTTCCTGAGTAGCCCCCGCTTAGTGAAACGATGTGCTAATCATGATATTATGTTCCCCAATAATTGGAAACGGTTTGAATTTCTCGGTAAAAACTACGAAAGTCATAAAAAAATAACGATGTATATTTAACATTGGATACGCTTAAACGGTATTACTCTCTCATCGGATCGTCAGTTGTCGTCGATAGCGATTTAACGTACTGATCTGGTCTTAATTTATTGTCAACTTTCAACGCCATTTACAGAATATATGGTTAATTTTGGAAATAAATAACGGCAAATTACGATGACGTTCTGCTCTGAAATATCTGTCAACATGCGGACGTAATTTAAGGAAATCGATTATATTTTAAGGCTACATTTGTGACTAATTACGAATTTATGTATGGTCTTTGGCTACACCCAACACATTACACAGATCTAGTTGTAAATACACGTCGCTTTGTGTGGGGAAAAATCGATAATGCGTAGTTGTGTGTGACGAGGTGTTGATCTGATGACACCACACAGCTGTGACCCTTAGGCAATGTTTTGAAACTGACGTGTCGTTTTGATGTGTGCCGCAACACCTCACTGTCGGAGACACTGACAATTAACGATATACTCTCGATTATACACGATCTATTAGACGGCTGGTTATTTAAAATAAAGATTAGTTCAGTACACCTTCGCCGATATTGTTTTTAGAAAATCAGTAATATTTTCCGTAAATGGTGTTGAAAAATTGACAAAAATTCTATCACCGTATTTAGTTGTGCGATATTGTTTTAAAAAATCAGTAATTTTTTTCCGTAAATGGTGTTGAAAATTGACAAAATATATAGCCGCATTTCTCCGATATTCGTTTAGAAAATCACCAATATTTTCTGTAAATGGTGTTGACACAAAATGCAGCGTTCACGCGGAATTCAAATAAAATACAAAATAATAATTTAATAAATAGACGCCGATGGCTACTGTGTTTGCGGCCAGTGAATTCTGGTCGTGGTAGCCACAGGCGCAGTTCGAACAGTGTTGTGAGCAGATGGAGGACAATAATTATTTCAAATTCATGTTTGCTGTCCGAAAATTAATTAATTGTGACAGCCAAAAAAAAAATATTTTGGGACAGTAAAACATTATATGGTATAGACAGTATAGACAGTACCTCAAACTTAAAAAAACAGTAACAAACTGTCTGTGTATATATTACTTAAACTTAAAACATCAGTAACAAACTGTCTGTGTATATATTACTTAAAGACGGACACTTTAATTGTTGGTAAGTTTCTATCAGTTTATAGGTATTTTTATTAAAATCATAAAATTGTGAAAATATTAAAAAATATTAAAATCACTAAAATAATATATATGGAGAAATATTTTGTATACCACGTCCAGGTTTGAACCCCCGACCCTTTCAGGAATCGGTAATTAAATCATTGAAGCCGGCGACCTTAACCTCACGACTGTTGCGCCATTAATGACAATCACAGTTATACAGAAGTGCTATCAGTATTACGCCACCATTTGAACGTAATAATTATTAAATTATTTGCAACTCCATCTACAACAATACCGTTACAGAGATACGCTATTGAAACAACATGTATTAGTACCCATAACATAACAAAGTAATGTATCATTATATATCACAGGAGATAGCTTAAAACTATATATCTTAATCATAAACAGAACAATCCGCTTGGCTCGTATGAAAATAGTTCGCGTGATATTGATTATCTCCCTTGCCGAAAGTAGTTCAGTGATTTATTAATTCCAAATAAGACGTGTTTGCGTAATGAAAAATGTACATACTTTTCAACGATTTTGCCGAATTTCTGCTGATAACGGGTGGTCTTTACAAACGTTTTCCAATTTGTACGGTACTGTCAACATAATTTCTTGCCAGGGTGATAGGGGAGTGTCAGCCGCATGAAAGATGATCATTTTCAGAGCTATATCGTGACTACTTACGGCTCTATTCGATGTCAAAGATGAACGTATTTTTTCAAGTTTTCAAAATAGAGCAAACGGATGTGACGTCAGTTTCGTTATTTATCATTCGATTTCAATTGTTTTTGCTGTAGTCGATATTTCAGTCCTTTAGCTAAAATTTTGGCTGAGGATCGAACCCGGTATCCCTCGCTCCGAGTCCATCGCTCTACCTCTAAGCTAACCAGCCCCACATCGGTGTGATGATGCGAACACAATAATGTTGGACTGTTCATTCTAAAACTTCAGAAATTCTTTTTGCAACCGATAGTTTACACCTTGGGCTAAAGCTTAGTTACACATGAAATCAATGTTTGAGGCTCAAACCGTTGATGCAACTCAAGCTGCTCTAGTTCAAGATGTTTTCTTGAATTTTCAAATTCTATTCTTGAATTTTCAAGATCTTTTTTTGAATTTTCAAGAAAAGATCTTGAAGATTCAAGAAAAGAACTTGAAAATTCAAGAAAACATCTTGAAAAGTCAAGAAAAGATCTCGAAAATTCAAGAAAAAATAAAAAAAAAGTGAAGTGGCCCTAATGGACTTCCGTGATAACCTGACACGTGGGCATGTACCTTTAAAGACCACTGTGACGTTCGCGTGTAAATTTGCCTATCTTCTGTCTATATTGGAAGTGAATAAAAACGCCATCAAAACAACCAGACATGGCCACCGCTGATGAAATACAAATAGACTGGTGTGACACTCAACGAGAAAAGGAACCTTATTGGGTATATGTCCAAAATACTTCCAGATCACATAATGTAGCCGACGCAATAATCAGATACTGATCTAAATTTCGTTAAATGCTTCATGAATTGTCCCAACACTCAATACCGAACAGTGTATGACCAGATCAGCGCAGGCTGATCTTGTCATACACTGGTCGCAAACAAAATAAGCCTCAGTTTAGTATGGTGCGTCACGTTTTATGAACAAAATAAGCGCCTCGGGAGTTTGGCTGTGTCACGTGACGTAATGCAGTTCTTGATGCCGCGACGACAGCCAATGCACACGAGACTACGTGCAAATTAATGCGCAATTCTGTATTTCATCCAAGAATGATCAAACCGATTTTGTTTTCCGTTTTCTCCGAAAATGTACCACCATGTGAGATGGGCTATTATCTAGGAGGATATGGCATTGACCGTCAATACGGAGGTTGTGAGTTCCATCCACTCCCTAGGCATGTAAAATACTCCCATAGTATTTCCATCCCATCTGTCGGATGAGACTTTAAACTGTGGTCCCGTCTCTGTATGACCTTAGCTGTTGCTGGGACGTTCAACCCTTTCATTTTCACTTTTGTATCACCTGTGCGAACCGGACCCTGGTGATCTTTGTATCGTGTTGCATAGGGTAAACCAGGAAAGCAAGTATCGTTGACACTATAGGAATGAATGGCCTTTTTGTGGAATTTATCGGGGTATAAACTTGGAAAAGTCGCGGGAATACTGGACGAAGGCCGGAAGGCTTAGTCCAGTATTCCCGCAACTTTTCCAAGTTTATATCCCCGATAAATTCCACAAAAAGGCCATTCATTCCTTATAATTCCATCATTTGAAATAAATTCATCAAGAAAATGTGTTTATTTTGACAGACGGCAGCCATTTGTTTATATTGACAGCACTGACAGCACACCTGTAGAAAGTAGTTCGGCGTGGAGTTTACTGGGATATAAATTTTGGACAGAGACTTGCTACGGGCCAATCAAATGTTAGGGAATTGTGTAAATAGTTTTGTGCTGGAATTATTAACAGTTGTAAAGTGTATCAGGTAACCCTATGTAATCCGATACAATAAAAGCAATCATTCGTGCTATCATGTTGCATAAAGACATTGAATCCACCCCACCCAAAACAAAATAAAATAAAATCAAGAAATGTGGCCTGTCGGCACACGAATGCCCCCGGTGGCAGATATGAGAAACTGTTACAAAGTTAATTAACAAAATTGATAAGTAATCACAAGCACATTCAGATCAAGTCCATATTAAGGGCAGTGTGGATGTGTGTACTTTGTCCACAGGTATGATGTATTGAAATATTAAAGTAATCCATCCAGGAATATAGCAGTTATGACAGAAATGAGAAACGCTGGCGAACTACTTAATATGGGAAAACGTTCAAAGTTGTCAAGGTCAAAAAGTCAAGATCATATTAAGGGTAGCATGGATGTGTGGCATCTGTTCACATGTATACTGTGTTGAAGTATTTAATTAATCCTTCCATGGATATAGGGAGATGTTTATTCAAAATACAACACTTTAAGCCATATGGCACATGAAGCAATACGAAAATGGCAAACTATAAATCAAAACATATCATAGTGACAAAGACAACAGCAGGACTGGTGTAAATATAAGTAGAAAGTCGTTTAAGTGTATTACCCGTGGTGGAATGCAACAATTGTGCTGGGGATTCAGAATGGCATTATAATCATGCTGAATTTACTGCACAACTACATCTTACATAATACCACAGACAAAACAATTAAGTTCATTTCTTTCACATACAAAACGTCAGGCATATGACCACAATTATGTAATAAGTATGTGTGACAATAATTTAACCACTATTATCAGTGTTTACGTTAAATATCAAGCATATCGAGTTAAATGAGTATTCACGTATATCGTGGGAAATTATACTGTTTGGTATGTGTATAAGCATTAGATGCGTTGGGAGAAGATGATCTCAATTATGTAAATATAAATTCTCGTTTCTAATTTTGAACGCCTGATATAAATACATGCCTAAATTTTTGACAGTTTTTGAATTTTCTGATTGTATTAGTTCTATAAACTTAATCATGTTCGGTCTCCTCCAATAATAAGTATTTATATATGTTTTTCTAATATCTGTATACATGTTACATTCTAAAGTGATATTCATCTTCTAAGCAATGGCATAATGTGCATTTTCTGTTTTCTATCGGAGTTCTATTCCATCTACCGGCTTCTACCTCTAGGCGGTGAGATGATACTTTTAATCTCGAGAAAATATTACGAAATTTTGGTAGTGTGATGTCTTTCAAATAATACTGAAGTTTGAAGTCGCATACCTGGCGATAGAATAATGCACGACTAGATTCGTTAAGTCGTGTTTGCCATTCTTGTATATAGTTGTCAGTTAATCTTTGCTTGAACATTGATAAAAACGCATCTATATTGCCGACACCCTGACTTAGCCAAACATGAAAAAAGCATAGCGTGCTAGCATTGTTTTGACAAGTGATGCCCAATTTGGTTTATTCGGAAAACGTGTGTATGTCATCTAACATCATATATATATGTTTGATATATTTATGGGGTTCTGACTCAATAATTTTAAACCAATACTTAATAATTATCATATATCTTCTAATAAGGAGTGGAGTTCTGCCAACTTCACCATAGACAAAATCGTTTTGAGTACATTTTTTCACCCAGAGTAAATTTTTACAAAATTTCAAATGAACACGCTCAATTTGATTACCCGTCACAAAACCCCAAATTTCAGATCCATAATTTAGAATGGGCTGAATTAATTTGTCAAATAATTGCAATCTGTGTATTACTGTAATATCAGTGAATTTGTATAAATATACATTAAGCCTAAAAATGGATTTTTGAGCTTGGCCAGATAAAAGCGATTGTGTTGCCGTGAAAGATCCACCTGTAGTAAAAACTATACCGAGATATGTAAATTTACTCACTATTTCGATGATGGCGTTGTAATAGTAAAATTCTATGTTTCTTCGCAATGTTCCCCTTTTACAAAAAATGAGTATCTTAGTTTTTACAGTGTTGACCTTTCCACTTTATACAGTATTTGTGTAGTAAGTTCAGGTCAGTTTGCATTCCACTTTCTGATTCTGCGAATATGACTATATCATCGGCATATAGAAGTATAAAAAGTTTTAGCATACCAATATCAATTCCTTCCAAACCACCCGTTTCAAATTCCAATTCAAGATCATTCACAAACATGCTGAATAAAAAGGGAGATAAACAATCACCTTGACGTACGCCCAAGGTGCAAGAAAATTCATCGCTTAGCATTTTATTGTTCTTTACCCTCGATTTAATGTTGAGCTTCAACGTAAACATGATAATCTTCTGCCCATGCGGATAGCCTATTGTTTAATACCCGCGTGAATAATTTTCCCAGTGTACTCAAAAGTGTTATACCCCTATAATTGTCCACATTATTTACATTACCTTTTTTATGTAACGGGATAATATGACCTTCTGTCCACGAATCTGGAAATAGCCTACATCAAATATTTTATTAAATAGTATAGTAATTATTGGTATTAAGACACGACTACCATGTATAAAGAATTCATTCAAAACCATGTCGGCCCTCCACTACGACCCGCTTTTAATTGCCTAATAGCTGTATTTATCTCGTCACTAGTTATGATTGAGTCGAGTTCCGCGAACATTGTATGCAATTCATTATATATTTCATTGAAATGAATCACATCTTCATCAGGTGAAAAATATCGGTCAGATGGATTATTAACGGCTTTAAAAATAGTTCGTGAACGTATGTAGTGAAATAGTAGATGTGCGGATGCCAACAGATTGCTTTAACATATTCCAGTACATTTTTGCATTTTTAACACGAGCTTGCTCTAATATTTTCGTTTTCTGTAGATCATGCTGAATAGAAGTTCAGTATAACAGAATTTCGAAACTCCAGCGAACTTCTTAATGTGCCGGAGACACGGACACACGGAAACACGGTCACACAGTCCAAACACTATATGCCTTACATATACACCACCGTCTGTGCTAATAGTGCCTTCATTTGTATTTATTTATCTCAATATGATACAGGGGTCCAGTAAGGAATTAAGTAATAAAGTATTGTCACTCCATCATTTCGGAGAATGGGAAAATTTATTTCAAAAATTTTAATTGTGTAAAATAGAATCACACTACTGTTTAGACATTAGCAGACCGCACTTATTGAATAATTTACTTCCAAATGAAAACACATCTTGGTATTTCATTAGAATTGTCTCCTTGGAGACAATTCTAATGAGAATTAGTAATAAAATATTGTCACTCCATCATTTCGGAAGAAATTGGGTATTTCAAAATTTTAATTGTGTAAAATAGAATCACACTACTGTTTAGACATTAGCAGACCGCACTTATTGAATAATTTACTTCCAAATGAAAACACATCTTGGTATTTCATTAGAATTGTCTCCTTGGAGACAATTCTAATGAAATACGAAGATGTGTTTTCATGGAAAAATAAGAAAATATGCTATATTGGTGGTATGTTTATTGTTTTCTGTAGCATGATAAAAATACCACAAATTTTTAATTGCTTTTTGATACTGACTACTTCTGATTTCAATTGGGTTTTTTGGCAATTTTAATTGGGTATTTAAGCTAATACGCACCTTATCTGGAGCATGGCAGATACTTAAATATTGTACTTGCAATCAAGCTAATCAAACTGCTTGATTGCGAGTTGAGATTTCCAAACAGATGTTCAGAAACGTTGACAGCTGCTCAAGATTACCGCAGGCGGATGTGTAGTCGTTGTAACTGAATAGAACAAGCGCATATAGATCGGACTAGCTCCAGCTTCTAAGTCCAATATATGTAACTCAACTTTACAGTTCCTACCAGACATAGAAGAGTTGCTTCTCTTCTGTATTAATTGGTTTCAATGAAATAACAATTCATTCCTTCAATTTAACAATTCGTTCCCACGAATTAATAATTCGTTCCCTCAATTTAACAATTCGTTCCCACGAAATAACAATGGGGAACGAATTGTTAAATTGAGGGAACGAATTGTTATTTTGTAGGAACGAATTGTTATTTCGTTGGAACGAATTGCTATATCGCGGGAACGAATTGTTAATTCGAGGGAACGAATTGTTATTTCGTGCGAACGAATTAATAAAATAAAATCCACACTCGAGTATAGAGAATAGTACAAAATGTAGGTTAGTGCTGTGAATGGAAAACAAACATATCTGGCGAGGCTTGTTGTTTCCGTGCTGATCCAGTTATTTTCCCATCCACTACATTAGCCTGTTATTTTATTGATCCCGTCCACAGGTCCTTGAAGGACGGTTCATAAGTTGGTGTTGTATGGGTTATTTCGGTATATCTGGTGGTTAGGGTGCATTGTTACTGACACGCAATTAACGCCACCTCTCCCGAATTACACGTATAAATGGAAGTACGTTTTACATTTATTCAAGTTAATATGACTTTTCAAGATTCAAAACGCAAACAATATACGGTGCCGTGAAACATTTTTGATATCCTGTCAATATGACCTAATCACTGCGTATGAATATGCGCGGTTGTCATAATAGTCGATTCTTCGATTTTGAGGATGCGGCTGGGGTTATTTTTGTACATCTTAAAGCTATTTGTAGTGTTGACGGGATATATAGAATAGTAGGTTAATGTCGTGAATGGGAAAACAATATCTGGCGCGGCACGGAAACGGGATGGGCGAGGCTCTACCGAGCCCATCCCGTTTCCGTGCCGCGCCAGATATTTTTCCCATTCACGGCACTAACCTACTATTCTCATATATGACACTAATTTGCTTCCATAGGAAATCTTCGCTGACATCACAGGCATTCGGCGTGTTTCGGCTTTCATCGGTATAACTCTACGGAACCCCGCATAGGACGTAGAATTCTTCTTTTTATTAATTCGTTCCCAAAAATAAACTATTTTTATTCCCACGAATTAACAATTTGTTCCCACGAATTAACAATTCGTTCCCTCAATTTAACAATTCGTTCCCAAGAAATATCACGGGAATTGTTAATTCGTGGGAACGAATTGTTAAATTAAGGGAACGAATTGTCATTTCGTGGGAACGAATTTTTAATTCGAGGGAACGAATTGTTATATCGTGGGAACGAATTGTTAATTCGAGCGAACGAATTGTTAAATTGAGGGAACGAATTGTTATTTCGTGGGAACGAATTAATAAAACACATTCATGTCCCCTGCGGGGCTCCGTAATATTATAACAAAATAACATGTTTAAAATTGTAATTTACTATGCATTCTATGTATTTCTGCAGGATATCGATAATCTCAAATAATCATATGAATTATGAGTTAGATACGAGGTTGTGTCCGACCTAGGAATAGGAGTTGTAATTCGATATCATTTTCATATAAATACATTCTAACTATATTATTTTAGCAATATAACAATAATTCTCAATGAACATGTGCACTTTCCGCATTAGCGTTAATAAAATCGCGGAATGTGTTATGATGCGAGGTCGTATCCGACCAAAGTTAGAAGCCTTGTTCATATATATATAGTTATACCGATGAAAGGCGAAACACGCCGAATGCATGTGGCTGGCACCATACGACGTAAGGTGCGTTTCTACAGCGAGGGCTCATATATACCACGTATAGTATAGATTAATATATGGCAGTGTTGAACTGGCGAAACCAATATGTGGCTGTGACTGGATAAACGGGGCTTATGAATTTTGCGACCAGTGCAGATCCAGATCAGCCTGTGCATCCGCACAGTCTGATCAAGATCTGCACTGTTCGCCATTCCATCAATGAAACACCCGTCATGCTTATAACAATATCGTTATCAGTCTCCTCCCTGACTGTGCTGTTTGATCAGGAGCTACACTGGTCACAAATCTCATAAACCCTATTGCTCCAGTCATAACTACATATCACCCAAAGAGCAGCGCAGCTGGCATTGGTTCATAATTAGATTTGTAAGAAGGGGGTAACTGTTAATTGTCGTCTCCCGCCCACGTGAACATTGGGATATGGTCTCTGAACTGTAGTCGATATTGTCTTTTTATTACCCAAGTCTTCTATATAAGTTGATATTCGATATTTTTGACTAATTCCATGGGGTTTGACGTTCCTGGGCAATAGTTCCGCGTGCCATGACGCCATGATTTGTGTCGAAGATTACGTCATAAAAATCAACGTAATTTAGATCGGTCAGTCGACGCGCCCCACATCATTTACGTTCATTGTGTCAGATACATTGTTTACAGGACGAATAATAATATATAATTCCAGCACACAAATATTTACGCAATTCCCTAACATTTGATTGGTCCGTAGCAAGTCTCTGTCCAAAATCTATATCCCAGTAAACTCCCAAGCCGAACTACTTTCCGTAACCGTGGCTGCGCAGTTAAAATAATTCTGAAGAAAACGGAAAATAAACACATTTTCTTGATGAATTTATTTCAAATGCTGGAATGATAAGGAATGAATGGCATTTTTGTGTAATTTATCGGGGATATAAACTTGGAAAAGTCGCGGGAATACTGGACGAGGCCTTCCGGAAGGCCTCGTCCAGTATTCCCGTGACTTTTCCAAGTCTTGAAGTCAAACCGTTGGCCGGTTCACGAGCATGCCCTGCCCATTCGTCCGTCCTGATTTATTTCGTTTTAGTTCCATCTTAACTTTAATATGCATATACGTTTGCATTTATGTTTTTTATGCCCCCTATGCGGTAGCAAGGGGTGACATATTGCGTTGTTTTTGAGGTTCCGTCTGTCCGTATGTCCGTCCGTACGTCCGTACCTCCGTTCTGTGTACATTTACGTCGAAAAGTTTGTAAGGGTTTCTTTCCAACGTGTAATATCTTCAATATTACGCGAAAGATTGCTTCAATACTTGGACACTTGAATCAGCTGAACATTTGTCACACACTCGCGCCACCATTCACATGAACTTGACCTTTGTCACCTTCGAAAAGTCACTGAAACACTAGTCATGTTGTTACGTCGAAACGTTTGTAAGAGTTTCTCCAGTTAGAGTCCTGGGGCCCGTTTCACTAAACTTCGTACGACTAAAATGTTCGTAAGTGCAAAATTATGATAGTCTGTAAATTTCACATTAACAATGTTTTCTTGTAAATAATTATTGGATTTACATTTATTGAGCATAGGCTGCATATGCAGCCTATGCTCAATAAATGTAAATCCATAAATTGAAATTTACAGACGATCTTAAATTTTCACTTACGAACAATTTAGTCGTAGGAAGTTTAGTGAAACGGGCCCCAGTATGCCACGGGGGCATATCCATGTTTTACAAACATAATATCGAGTTTGTGGATAAGTTTCAACCCTGAAAGTTGGTATCTATAAATCGAACCGAGCGCCTCCGTTTGTGAGTATTCACGAGTTTGTCATGTGTTCATTTCCTGAACATAACTTTTAAAGATACCTTAAAGGTATATGCCCACGCAGTAGGTTATAATATAGTGATACAGATACTTTTGTATATTCTCTACGTATGACATTTCCTGGCAAAATAAACATTCATTCACCATTACCCCACGTATTGATTAGCATTATTATGCATTTTATTTCAGACGAAAATTTTCATACTGATATCAGGGGCGATAATAATCGTGTTTCCTTAAAAATGTTAACTGACATTACATTTTATTCTCTGTATTTATTTATTGATGTGCAATGATCATACTTTATAATATGTCGAAAATATTAATTTTTCAGGCGACGCATTTCATTAGTATAGATAAGTAAAAAATAGCATGCCTCATTTGCATATGAATATAGCCTGATACCAACGCGCGTCACTATCAATAAAATAAATATTACTAAATGATTATATCTCTTTTCCGGGCACCTGTAATTTTTAGATCTGGTGGAATAGTGACACAATTATACACTTATTTAATTCATATAAAGAACAGTTTGTGCTTACTGAGTGGGCATGTACCTTTAACAGATGTACTTGAAAGTTGATATGTCTGGTTACAATTGTTACGTGTAAGTTGAACTTCGTCAGCTGGTCCGGTCCACCTTTTTCGCTCAATTATCTTCCATTCCACACATTTATAGGTTATTGGATTTGTACGGAAATATATTTCGGCGTACGAGTTCGTACGGCTGGACAGACGAGCGAAGCGAGTCGGTCCGCCGAACGAACGAGTACGCCGACATATATTTCCGTACAAATCCAACAACCTATTTATTATATACCCGTTCAACAAAACATACATCCTAATCATTAAATAAACCGATAGTGTGATGAAATGCGACTCTCTATTATTTTTGTTGAACAATCCGAGCGTCTGTGATGGCTTCAGTTTATGCAAATTGTAGCGTGTAGGAATATTAACTTGACAACGTCATTTCGCGCACCTGAATCGATACAATAAACGAAAACCAAGATGGCTGACATCACTACAGACACAACAAAACCGGGTAAAAGGCGTTACATTTGGATAAAAAGCCATATTTAAAGTTTAAGTTAAACACGTAAGTTTATTTAACACATGTTTTATTTGCCGACCATGTCAATGATTATTGTTAATTCCACAAAACGTTCAAAATCGTCCCGAAAAACTATGAAGCACGACTCGTGTCTGTCACGAGGCCACATCGCCTTCATCGGATCAACCTAATTTAGGAGTTAAAACGATTGTTGTCGGCAACAAGTGTATTTGGCATGTAACGTTATCGTATTATTCCATACAGGCTATATTTCATAACAGACATCTTTTGGTGCTGATGTCAGTTTTATGGGCCATTTCCTTATTCGCTATCAGCTGTTGTCAGCTTAACGACACCGGCGCGCGACGCAGTTCGGCGACAATACGACTGATTGACAGCGTACAATACGGCAATTGATTGGTGGGTAGCAACAATGGAAAGTCAATGGGGCAAATATGAAGGTATATAATAATTCCATTTATTTTTGTCGCGCCCGCTTGCGGACAGCGCGATATAGTCGGCACACTGGCGTACGTACATGTACGTACGTGCGTCCGGGTTAAAGTTGTTGGTTAAAGTTGTTCGGTATACTATCAAAGCCTCGGCGGGCGCGACATGCGGGCCGCGGTCATCGAGTTAAAATATATTTTTTGCTGGCGTGCGAAAACGAATCCGGTCCGTTATTTGTGCATCCAGTTATCTTCCCTTCAAACATACCTGTATTAAACATGGCAACCATTTACAAGTAATCAAAGGACTGAAAGTCCAGAAATTCTGCGCAGTACGTGTGTGTGGATAAGCAATATGCTAAAAATTGGTTTGCATTCATTTTGATTGGGTCATAGAAGGGATCCAATCAATCAATCTAGCCTTCTGCTGAGTAGGACATCCTTACCATATGGTCGACCTACATGGTTCGGCCCTCTTGTACCATTTTGGCAAATGCAATGCTCGCCGATGAGAAAGCATACTCCTGAGGATAGGAACATAATCCTTGCATATACAGAAATTCTTAATGGGGCATAACAGGATTTAACTCTCAAGTACCAGGGGGCCGAAATGGTTGGTACATGAGGGCCAAACCATGTAAGTGGGCATTCCGACAAGATGAATACCGATCGCTAAATTACCCTTCGCTACTCCCTCCACCCTACCTCCCCCTCAAAAATAAGAGAACAAATGTTTATTGCTGATAACAAAGGCATATATTCAAATATGGTTTATATAATAGTGTAAATAGTCATTTTAGGTGTTGGAGTATCTATCCTGTTGTAACATGTTGCGCATATTAGCTCGCAAGTACCAGGGGGGCTGAAATGGTTGGTACATGAGGGCCAAACCATGTAAGTCAGCATTCCATTAAGGATGATGGATTGATTATTGGTGTTTTAACGGGCCTATCAACAGCCAAGGGTCATGTAAGGCCGGGCCAACAGGATGGAGTGTCCTGAATTCAACCTGTAAAAAAAGTAAGGGAAATTCCCAAAATCAGAGCTCAATATTTACATAAACTATATATTCTGCCCTGAAATTAGAGTGCTGTGGATTGATTGATTGATTATTGGTGTTTAACGGCCTATCCAACAGCCAGGGTCATGTAAGGCCGGGCCAACAGGATGGACTATCCTGTATTCAACCTGTATAAAATGAGGGAAATTCCCAAAATCACAGCTAAATGAATTGTTAATTATTTAAATAATATGTGACCATGTTTAACCAAGGTGCCAGACAATTTTATTAATGTACGTATATGTTTATAGTAGTATGAATAAGGTAGCAGCGAGAATCATTCACTAAACACGACAGCAACAAAAAACAACAACACGCAGAGTGATTTCTCTTGGAAGAGTCGTCTAGGGGAAAGGGAAATCACTCTGCGTGTTGTATATGGGATTCCCCCCTTGCCTATTTCCTTTGATTTCACTGAACAGTTTCACTTTTACACTAGTCTGTGTAGTATAATATCTGTGCCACAAATTTCTTGTTACGATATGCACCGCGATTGTAGTTCCCAATCAAACTCGCGATGTATCCTGTAGATGAACTCAGTAGCTGTGTTCTATTTATATCATACTTTCAGTTTCGATTCCAGGCAGGCTACCAGATAATGTTTTCTTGGTATGAATTAAATAAAATAGCTTTCCACCACGCTGATTATTAAAAAAATATTGTGCAATAGAGATGAGATAACTTATTTATAATATAACAATAAATGTGGATATATTATCACAATAGAACCGATACAAATCTTACATATTCTTTGTGTTTATGGAATGGGTCGGCATAAAATGGCGGTCGGAAAATACTATACGGAGACATGCGGTTGTATCATTGCGCGTGAAAAAAAAAATTCTTCAAATGAATACATGCCAGTTTATATTATATATCAGATAAACATTTTCTAATATAAATGTCGTGCAGAAAAAATAACAACACATGTATTACACGACACAATACAAATTATGTTAGCTCATATCAGAACTACTTTTCATGGCGTATATAGCGACGTATGTGTATCGGTCAGCATAACCCGCGAAAAGATATTATTATGCAACACGACAGTTAATATTTGATAAAATAAGAAAGTTTTTTGAGAAATTATATAACTGTAGCGAAAAAAAATGTAGCTGGCGAAAAATATGAGTGAAACGTTCATAATGCACCGTTCACATTCGCATTTTTTAACATGGCGTAGGTAAAATTATGAACGTGCGTTGGCTGCTAAAAAAATCACTACGCGATCCTGCGAGACCTGGAAAATCCATTAAACAAACCTAAATTCAACCCACAGGGGCTTGAATAAAAACCGTAACACTACAACAGAACTACATCTATAATAAATGACATTCAACTCGTTCGAAATAACAAATATGTCGGGGGAAAAAAACAACGTTATTTCGGAGCACAGTTGTTCCTTAATTCGTACTCGAAATCACACATTTTGATTGGCTGATGCTGAGCTGCTCAGCCTCGGCCAAACAAATTGCGTGATTTCGAGGATTAGAACACCGTACGTCCGGGGGGGGGGGGGGAGGAATGTTTGATAAACACAAGAATATGTTATTTCTGACGACGTTGAATACTTGTAATGTCCGAACTTACCAGAGGCTGCCGAAGTGGTCCGAAGTTGAGTGGTGACCGGTGCTCGAGTGTCCCGTATGTCCGCCTCTGTTCGTGTGATAATTTCCCCGGTTATGCACTCCTGGCATGGCTGTCGAGTTCGCTTTCTTATTTGCCGTTGAATTCAAATTCAAATTTCCCGCCAAAAGTGACATTCAGGAAATGGACATCTCTGGCACCATGTTAGTTTCTATGAATTATTAATACGATTATGTCTATCAGTTAATATAACACACGCATATTCGGGTTCATGTACATGTACGTGTTTGGTTCTTTTTTCGTCTAAATTGAAGTCAAATTCTGCACCAAAAGTGACATTCGGGAAATGTACATCTAGTATTACATGTATGTTAGTTTCAACGACGTGTGAAATATGACAGTTTCTGTCACCAGTTATGTTGTTTTTGATTTCGAATGTCACAACAACTCACGGATATTGGTCCATATACGTTATTGTCTTCTTGCGCCGATAAAATTGAGTTCAAAGTTTCCACCAAAAACGGTATTCACCGTATGTACGTCATATTATGCATTCTCCGGGCTAAGCTTGAACAAAACATAATGATAGAATGATGCGTTCAAACTGGTAGAATGATGCGTTCAAACTGGTAGAATGATGCGTTCACCGGCACATGTTACAGTAGTTCTTCTGTGTTCAATAATATGTACATTTATTGCTAAAATATGCTTTCCCAGTGTAATAACATGGTGTATTAAATAGCATAATGCATGTACACTAGTGTAATACATATTACAGATGAGAGCACTACATACAACATGTTTGTTGATCAATACAGCTTCAATGTATGATATTGTATATATATATAATATATATATATATACAATCTAACAATAGTACTGATATTTATTAAACCCGTTGACTGATTTAATAAGAAACTCGGTATACCGAATTTCTTATGTACGGAAGCCCATTAGGGCCACTTCACTTTTCACTTTATCTTTTCTTGAATTTTCGAGATGTTTTCTTGAATTTTCGAGATGTTTTCTTGAATTTCAAGATGTTTTCTTGAATTTTCAAGATCTTTTCTTGAAAATTCAAGAAAAGATCTTGAAAATTCGAAGAAAAGAACTTGAAAATTCAAGAAAAGAAAAGAACTTGAAAATTCAAGAAACATCTTGTTTTCAAGATGTTTTCTTGAATTATGAAGTTATTTTCTTGAATTTTCAAGATCTTTTCTTGAAAATTCAAGAAAAGATCTTGAAAATTCAAGAATATAACTGAAAAATTCAAGAAAACATCTTGAATAAATGGAAATTAAAAAAAAGTGAAGTGGCCCTAATGGGCTTCCGTACTTATGAAAACAGTAAACTCGTTGAATATATTCTACGGAGTTCCCGCATGGGGATGTAGAATTAATGGTTTATTAAATTCGTTCCCACGAAATAACAATTCGTTCCCACTAATTAACAATTCATTCCCTCAATTTAACAATTCGTTCCCATGAATTAACAATTCGTTCCCACGGGAACGATATATCAATATGTGGGAACGAATTGTTATATCGTGGGAACGAATTGTTAATTCGTGGGAACGAATTGTCAATTTGAGGCAACGAATTGTTATTTCGTGGGAACGAATTGTTAATTCGAGGGAAAGAATTGTTATATCATGGGAACGAATTGTTATTTTGTGGGAACGAATTAATAAATTGAGGGAACGAATTGTTCTGTCGTGGGAACGAATTAATACAATAAATATATGCCCTCTGCGGGGCTCCGTAATATCCTGACTGACTATATGTAAATGTAATGTCCAGGATCGACTCATTTCTAGGTCAAATTGTCTATCAAGTACATTTAATGCATATACTTAGATCATGGGTTGTTCGTATGTACGAGGAGATAATCCACGAGCTTCAATTGATGGATTTACATTTATTGAGCATAGGCTGCATATGCAGCCTATGCTCAATAAATGTAAATCCAATAATTGAAGCGAGTGGATTATCTATCGTACAGGCCGACAACCGTGATTTTTTACCTAAGAGCAAGTGCGATTTTTCACGATACATATTTACAGAAACTGGGATATTTTCTGTAAATGACGTCTGAAGTGGACGAAATTTTCATAGCAAATGCGGAATTCAATTCCGCATTTGCTATGAAAATGTCGTCAACTTTTGACGTCATTTCCGGAAGCTATCTTAAATTTTGTAAATAGTTTTCATTAAATATCGCACATTTTCTTACAGGTAGGCACACGTGCACGTGGCGTGTTTCATAAACATGTAATTTCTGGACTTTGGCCTAAGTGTACCCTCCATTAAATTCCCCATTGCAATTCCAAATAGTCCCAGTCCAAAAAAAACGTATATCACTCGGCTTTTCCATTCAAACCTGTTTGATTAATTTATACATAACATGTACATAAAATGCAAAGACGATACTAGTAGCTCAATCCAAGTCTGCGACACCTTGGGAATCCAAAGCCTTTATATATTCCAAGAATGCTGTTTTCTTGACGCCACATGCTAATTCATATTCCAATATTAGAAAGTATTCACAAATGTGTCCTCTTTTTCATGTTTAATATAAAGTGGCAATGGTTCGAATGGAACATACTGTCTGTTTCACGAAAGTTGCCCAAATTTTACAGCCATATAAACAATTCAAAAACAATATTTTTTTCGATAATATTAAATTAAAGCAAAATTTAAGAATGAGCCTTCTTTTTATTTTGTTAAATTTGGTCAAATATTGATTTTATTGCGAAAAAACAATTTCCCCATGTTAAATCCCCATAGACTTCTTCACGGAGTGAAGATGGACTTCTTCACGGAGTGAAGATGTCTATGGGGATTTAACATGGGAACATTTTTTGAATTTCAGAAATACTGGACCGATTTTTAAAATTTAACTTTTGTTTTCTTAGTTAGATCATATCCAAGCTATCTAGCCAGGTTTCTGAGTCAATATCCAAAATTTTTCGTTTTTTTACTCCTCCCACACTCCCTTACCTCTTTTTCCCCCATGTTAACTTCCCATAGAGAAATCAATTTTTCGTAATAAAGTCAATATTTGACCAAATGTCGCGAAATAAAAAGAAGGCTCATTCTTAAATATTCCTTTAATTTAATAGTATCGAAAAAAATATTGTTTTTGAATTGTTTATATGGCCTTAAAATTTGGGCAGCTTTCGTGAAACAGACAGTATGTGTCATGTTGTATTGAAATGCTCCACCATGCCGTCTTGTTAGGTTCAAATTACAGCAAATAAATGAACTTATAGAAATATAGTTCAAAGGTTTTATGAACAATATTTACAACATTTACGATAGTTCCCGTAAATTACGTCAAAAGTTGTCGACATTTTCATAGCAAATGCTACAAATCAAACTTAGAATCACGTGAGCATGTACGTATCGTATCAATCGATGAATAACGACTGTATGCTATAAAGAATACCATTTTGACATCCATGTTACAATGCAAGGCTATGAAACGCTTAGGAATTCCGAGGCTTGCAGAGGAATTCCTACCGTTTCCGAGCCGAGTCTGATAAACTTTATATCTAATGAGGTTTCCCAGGAAATGCTGGAAAATGCGTAGGAATTCCTAGGCTTGCAGAGAAATTTCGATGCTTTCCGAGCTGAACCTGTTGAGCTTGATATCACATGATACAAACTATACCGGTTTTCTATTTATCATGTATCATTTTTATGCGACAAATTGGGTAAGCATAATGTGGTTTTGATTGTAAAGTATGCGTACTTGTTTATGATGCACTACGCTGGCGTCATTCGGTATGTCACGTTACGGCATATGACCAATGAAAACGTCAACGAAGTAGTTCTCGTACCGTGCACTAGCAAATGCCTGATACATAAGTGTTATCTTTCAGTGTGTACGTAGACAATGTGCAAACATGTACGCCACCGTCTGCGCTAATCTTGTCAACATTACTGTCTGTTCCACGTTTTGCTGCCGACGAACGTTTGGCTATTTTCACATTAAATATAAAAAATAATTAAATGTAAGTACTTTTTCATCAATAACAAAAAAGTCATCCTCCCCAAAAAAAAATTATTTGATGAAATTCCATAAAACATTGATTTTATTGCGAAAACAATGGGGGCTAAAAATAAACTTTTTCATTGACCGATTTTTAAAATCTAACTTTTTCTTATCATTTCCAGGTTTGGGAGTTATTTTCAAAGGTGTTGCGCGCGCAGCTGGGCGCCAAAACAATTCGTGGGAACGAGTTGTTAATTCGAGGGAACGAATTGTTAAAAAGAGGGAACGAATTGTTATTTCGTGGGCTTTCGTATTATGTCACGATCTTCTGTTATAATGTGTTAGCTCAGTTTGCTGACGTCAGCAATTATCTGCAGTTTCTCGCAAATACGGTGCTAACAGTATCAATATTTAGAGATATAAGTCATATGCTTTTCTTTGAATGTAAAATATAAATCTATTTCTGACAACTGCACAGCTTCGGTGTTACATGTATATTCAATTATGTCTTCAATGTGTATGATCACGTAGTACTAACAACAACAACAAGTACTGAAACTTCCAGAATCCATCTGATTCAAAGTACGTATTCTTTTATATTGTCCTTATTACGTAACGGATTTTGATTAATTATGGCGCATCAAACGAGTCTTGTTACGTTGTATTTGGTGGTCTTTGTATTTTCGCCCAAACTTCTTTCGTTTTTGCGAAGAATCGATTTCCGTGTCTGTAGACACGGAAATCGATTCTTCGCAAAAACGACAAGTCTGTGCCGAACTCCCTGGACGACCAAATGCAACTCATTATTTCATCAAAATCCGTTTAATATTAAGGAAAATATCAAATAATACTTACCTTAGAGTGGGCAAGATTTCAACACTTTCAGCCACTGTTGCTGTTGTTGTTATAACCACGTGATCATGCACCTTGGTAATGTAATAATGC
>CM055280.1:14260278-14301692 GCA_029237695.1 Conchocele bisecta | reverse complement strand
GGTGTTTAACGGCCTATCAACATATAAGGTCATGTAAAGCCGAGGGCTAGATACATATAGCTTGTAAATTATCTAACTAAGACAATCAGTTAAATTTCTGAAAATCCGTAAACTATTTCTGTAATTAGACAAAAGTCCCCATATTAACATGGGGATTTTAACATGGTGAACATATTGTTTTTTTTTCGAAATAAAATCAATATTAGACCAGATGTCACGAAATAAAAAGAAGTCTCACTCTTTAATGTAATATTATCGAAAAGAATATTGTGTTTCCATTGTTTATATGACCGTAACATTTGGGCAGGTTTCGTGAAACAGACAGTAGGCAGAAATGCCATAAGCCGCATTTCCCCAGTCACGGCACATATGTGGCTTTGGAGAAATTGTATGTAGCTGAACAAATAGCGAACTCCTGTAGTCTGATAACGATCTATTTTGCTTTTTAGAAGAATGACGGGTGTTTCATTGGTGGAATGGCGAACAGTGAAGATCCTGATCAGACTGTGCGGATGCACAGGCTGATTTGGATCTACACTGGTCGCAAAATCAATCAACACCATTTCTCCAGTCCCAGGCACTTAAACAAATGTGTTTCGTTTTCCCTTTTTTATGAGTTATGTATGTGTTTAGGATTACTGTAGTGAGACCTGGTACATTGTATATTAGTTCTGTCATCGGCATGTGTCACATCAATATGATAAATACTTTGCACGAACACATGTTTAAAGGTATATAATGCATCAGGATTTTTTGAAAGAAATAATATAAAACTAAAAATGTGTTTTCATCATGGCCCTGTGTAAAGTGGTTTAATTGAAGATATATGACGATACTATAGGACTGCTGGGTTGTTTCAATTTTCACCGATATCGGTACATACGTATTGTTGAACGCTACAAGATAGGAAATTCGATATTTATTTACCTATATTGGTGAAAATGGAAACAACCCAGAGGCCCTATCGTCATATATCTTCAATTAAACCACTTTTCACAGGACCATGATGAAAACACGTTTTTAATTTTTAAATTATATTTTGTCTCCAAAAATCGTGATATGCCCCTTTAAACAGTACTAAACAGGCTCCAGTTTTGTTTGAGCAAATCCAGTTGCTCAAAATAGCGACCCCATATGCATAAGGAGGGTTATGAAAAATTTAGACTGCACTTGACTATGAAAATTACTCAGCAATCACCAGTGCAACTCATATATTGAAGTCACATTGAAAATTTTCATAACATTGTTCTGAGAAAAACAATAGTCATTACGAAAATTTTCATAAACCGTACTATCACTATGAAAATTATCATAAGCCGTACAATCGATCTCACTATGAAAATTTTCATAAACCGTCATATTCCCTCTCACTATGAAAATTTGCATAGACCGTTATATTCCCACTCACTATGAAAATTTTCATAGACCGTCATATTCCCTCTCACTATGAAACGTTTCATAACATTGTTCTGAGAAAAACATTAGTCATTATGAAAATTTTCATAAACCGTACTGTCACTATGAAAATTATCATAAGCCGTACAATCGATCTCACTATGAAAATTTTCATAAACCGTTATATTCCCTCTCACTATGAAAATTTTCATAAACCGTCATATTCCCTCTCACTATGAAAATTTTCATAGACCGTCATATTCCCTCTCACTATGAAAATTTTCATAAGCCGTAATGTTCCCTCTCACTATGAAAATTTTCATAAACCGTAATATTCCCTCTCACTATGAAAATTTGCTTAAGCAGTACTATCCCTCTCACTATGAAGATTTTCATAAACCGTCATATTCCCTCTCACTATGAAAATTTTCATAAGCCGTAATATTCCCTCTCACTATGAAAATTTTCTTAAGCAGTACTATCCCTCTCACTATGAAGATGTTCATAAACCGTTATATTCCCTCTCACTATGAAAATTTTCATAAGCCGCAATATTCCCTCTCACTATGAACATTTTCATAGACCGTCATATTTCCTCTCACTAAGAAAATGTTCATAAGGACAGTAATATGCCCTCTCACTATGAAAATTTTCATAGACCATCATATTCCCTCTCACTATGAAAATTTTCATAAGGACAGTAATATGCCCACTCACTATGAAAATTTTCATAGACCGTCACATTCCCTCTCACTATGAAAATTTTCATAAGCAGTAATATTCCCTCTCACTATGAAAATCTTTTTAAACCGTACAATCGCTCTCACTATGAACATTTTCATAAACCGTAATATTCACTCTCACTATGAAAATTTTCTTAAGCCGTACTATCCCTCTCACTTTGAAGATTTTCATAAACCGTCATATTCCCTCGCACTATGCAAATTTTCATAAGCCGTACTATCCCTTTACCTATGAAAATTTTCTTAAACCGTACAATCGCTCTCACTTTGAAAAATGTCTTAAGCCGTACAATTGCTCTCACTATGAAAAGTTCATAAAATGTACGATCGCTCTCGCTATGAAAATTTTAATAAACCGTACAATTCCTCTCACTATGAATATTTTCATAAACCGTAACATCGCTCTCGCTATGAACATTTTCATAAACCGTACAATTCCTCTCACTATGAACATTTTCATAAACCGTAACATCCCTCTCACTATGAAAATTTTCATAAACCGTAATATTCGCTGTCACTATGAAAAGTTTCATAAACCGTAATATTCCATCTCAATATGAAAAGTTCATAAGCCGTACTATCATAAAATGTCCGATCGCTCTCGCTATGAAACCATACAATTCCTCTCACTATGAAAAATTCCATAAGCCGTACAATCGCTCTCACTGTGAAAAGTTCATAAAATGTACTATCCCTCTCCCTATAAACATTTTCATAAGATCTACAATCCCTCTCACTATGAACATTTTCATAAATCGTAACATCCGTCTTAACCGTACTATATATTGAAGTCACTATGCAAAACTCCGATCAGAATTTTCAATATGCCATATCTTGTCATTGCGTGGGAAAACATGTATTTGACCCTGCGGCAATATGTTAATACTTGTTGCATCTTGAAGTGCAGCCCCTAATCAGCATACAGCCTCGTATGGCTCCGGATATGCATTGCAAGTTTGATACACCAGGAATGTGCGAGCAACTAAATAGCAAATAGGTCTCGGTCACTGCGGCAAAGCATATTCAATGTTTATTTATATCCACATGTTAATATTAAAATAAAATGGTGATTGTGATGGTAAAACTATTAAAAAAAACTATCCTAATGTGTGAAATAGAAATAAGAAAAATGCCAGAAAATAACAATTGTCAAGAAAATAAAAATTAGCCTCTAAAAGCTTATGATGAAGGTCAGTAAGACTAGCGTGGTAGTCGTGTTGTTTTACTATCCATAAAATCGCAAAAAAATTAAAAAAATTGTTTTTTATTTTTAAATAAGGCATATGCCGGGATCATATAAAAGGCCGCGTTTATATTTTGGATAGTCAGATAAGCAGTACGATTGTCACTGTCATCTTACTGATATTCCATTAATAATAGGTCTTAGAGGTGATTTTTTTGTTTCCATAGCAATGTTTATTTTTTACAGTTTTCCGGCTACACCATTGGGAACTTTCTAACCATGTTCACACTACTGCCACTAGCTATCACTGTTGGAGTCTATGTGTGTATGTACGGAAGACAAAACATGAAGATCATCGTATGACATTTAATATATGTACGTCATTGCATCAACTAAACAACCTATTTAAAATGCGTCAAAGCAGTATGCGTATCTTTAGAACTTCTAAGATCCGAAGAGAATGCAATTCATTGATTCCTAATGTGTAAATATAATAACGAATATTTTACAATTACTTGGAAGGTTAGTTATCTTACATTGACTCTTATTATCTGGCAACAATTTTACTGTCCATCCATTACCAAAGCATCAGTTTCAGTTTGTAATATATTCCAACATAGCACTACTTTGTTTAGATAAAATAACAAAGCTGCATATCCTGTTGAAAGGCCAGATGCCATGCCACAAAACACCTACCTACAATTTTGAAAACGTGAATTTTATTAGTTGACTGAACGTTAAAAAAACGGCCTGTCAACAGCTAACTCCATATGAGATACGCCATGTAATTTTGTACATAAGACATGAATTACAGAACCTGTGATATTTTCCTGTCAATTACGTCGCAAGATAAACTCTTTTCATAGAAATGGGGAATGGGCCCACACTTCTGTGACATTTTATTTTTCATGAATATTGCACTGTTCCTAACAAAATATCACATTAGGCCGGGTTTACTGGATCGAATCCCAAATTTCACCTGTTTGAAAGCGGGACAATTCCAACAAATCAGTATTGATATATGCAATTCAATTCATTTCGACAGTTCTAATTGGTACAATCTATGTACATCATTCAAACGATACCACTGAAACCGGTACTGGTAGACAGTTCTATCCTTATCAGTATAACATTGGCACAGTCCACGGACTCAAATTGACAAACTAACACTACCGGTAATAACCAATTTGCAATGCCATGCACAGACGGGACTATAGTCGTGTTTAGTGTTTTAAGCGTTACTATAAGAAAAGTACGGGATACACTTTTACAATAGACATACAATCAGCGAATTAATACCAGACTCAGCTTAACTATATGTGAGATCATTACATTTTTGCTTTTGAATAGCGAATAGTGTAGACAATGACCAGAGTGCGCCCGATAACGCAGACTGATCTTCGTTTACACTAAACACGACTACTAGACACGAATTGCTGCATTGAAAACTGTTTATACCGTATCGAATGTGCATAGTATAAATTGTGGTATATATCATTATATGTATCCAACGTTTTACAAATATACTCTAAAATACTAGAAAGCTAGATATGCATGTCCTAGCGTGTCGTTAAACGTCCGTCGAACTGCTATGTTAAGAGGAATGACGTCACACGATGTGAGTGGTATCATACTGATGTTGGTAAACATCCATTCTTACGAAGTTAGCATGCATACTCGTTACATGCAGCATAGGTGAAATGCACAGTATAAAGAATAACTTTGTATAAAATAATGACATATTGATAACGGTTTTACATTACGTATACAGCATGATTATAACTAGTAGTTGACATATAAAGGATAGGACGAGCCACCAATTTAACATCAGAACAAAAGTGCCCACAACATTAATATGATAAAAGATGAACGAAACATCAGTTGGGCACACAAAATCCAGTTTGTAACATAGGTAGATGCCCATTCTTTTTGATATCACATGTTTCGTGCAATAAACATTCCCTTTACCAGACGTATTAATTTGTCTTATTATTATTACAACAATACATTTTTCAGAAACCTCACGATAACTGGCACAGATCATTACAATTCCGCATATCTGATGTGACATGTCGATTATAACAATATGCCCCTCTATAGACAAGAAGCTGATTACGTGTCTGCCCTAACAGTACTCAAAATAAACAAACCTACGTGAAAAGCCGACTGAGTTTCACCCTTATACTACGAAAAAAACATTTGCAATAACATAAAATTAACACAAACAAAAGCAAACAAAACATTTTATCTCACTGACATACGATAAAGCTAAAGTTGTTATATAAATATCTATATGGCGTAAGACCCGTGTTTTAAAAAAGCACAACACCTCCAAATATGTGTTTGCGCACCGACCTTTATGCTCATTTGCATACAAGATGTAAGACCACAACATTTCCACACTCTCACACCAGGAAATTGGTGTTCTCACTAACCATTACGTTTTGGACTATGTATAGGCTAAACTATTGTTTGATGTTTAATGCAGAACACAATTATTTTATTTGTATGTATTCCACAGGACAAGTGGACGGGATTTAACTGCAATATAAATTAACAACTTAACACCGACCACAAGTCAGTATGCATAATTGATGCAGTCCAAGTATAGCAACGTTTACGATGATTAAAAATTGAATTTATTGCATAAAATGGGCAGTCGCAGTGTCATTAACCACAGTTTAATAAGAAAAATCATAACACACTATACTAAGTGTAATAAATGCGCACATTAGCTCGTTACGGAAAACAATTTTGGGTGACCAGTGCGCTTCAATGTATGATGATGTGCGTATGCAGATAAATAAATCTTAACATGTGTGATATTTCATAGGTATTTATTGTACTCGTTTACTAATTGAATAAGAAACGAGGTTATGTCCGAGTTTCTTTTGCAATTAGTCCCAAGAGTAAAATAAAAAAACTCGTTTATAAATACCATGTTAAAACGCAACACTCATAGTAATAATTTTCTATTTGCTATTTTGGTATGATTGAATTTTATATTGTTACCGTCTCACAAATACGACAACATAACACTCGCCCCCTGTATATACCCACTTCGTCCGCCTGGTCAGCAGGCCCCCCCCCCCCCGTAGATTCACTTCCAATACACTCGCTCTCCCTCGAGTGAAGGAGGCAGCGGAGATTCCCAGCCACCGACCTTGAATGAAGTAAGCGTCTAAAAGCAGACACACGGATCAAAATACATCATTGTTGCGGTTCACTAGATTTTGGATGGGAACTTCCACCTGATGACACCCACACATTGTAATTCTACTTTCATGGTATTATTTATGGATACTGAGACATAATTGCTCGAACTGTGTAGACTCTGACGAAATAGGTGGACGAGTAACGATCGTATGTGTCCGGTACCACCGGTTCAACTAGTCGAATGGGCTACATGTAACATGTTCGTTTTGTCAGAACATCGCGCATACAATGATCATATGATCTCTTCGCAGCTTAAACCCAGATCGACCAAGAGCCACCAGTTGTATAAGGCGTCCTTGTTTAATCAGCATGATTTTCACTGTAAACAGCTGTAGGTCCAATCACTGTTATGTAGCACCTACCCGATGTTGATTATTACAATACATGTATTCTATCTTCATCCCTGTGACAATCGTGTTTTGTACTGACTGTATTGATTGATATTAAACAATAGTGGGTATACGTGTAGCTGTACATAAATGTCAACATACAGCAGGATAACAATAGAACCTAATTAGCAAAAGTACTGGCTAAGCGACAGTCCCATTAAAACGCACATACTATGGGCGCCCGTTTATGGACATTTCGTCTTTTTCGGTTTCGCTAAGTATATAAAGTAGAAATTTAGCGGCCGCATAAATTTACGCATCGCAAATTAGCGCCTCGAATACACGAAGAGACGAAATGTTCAATAACGACCACCCATAAAAAAAAACAATGTACAGTAATTTCGGGCGCGGGCTCAGAAAACACCGAAAAAACGCCAATAAATTACCATTCCGCGATCTAATGACAAATACATACTGTGAAGTATCAACAGGCTTAAATAATTAATATCATCGGCACAAGCTGATCTCGGGTTCCTTTATGACGAAGTGATGCCTTGCCTGCAAGCTATTTAATCATTCACCTCACAACGGCAACACATGATTAGGCAAAGCAATCAATTGCGGTATTGTGTTACTTAACGGAGAAATCATATAACATACTATGTAATTGGGTGTTTAAACACAGAAATTTTAATTGAGCTCACCGCTAATAATAAAACGTGTAGCATAATACAGAAATATCGGTAATACCCGATACTTTGTAAATAATATTAACTTTTTCTTCTGTCAATATATAAGACAAAACCATGGTAATTTATCAGATAGAAGTGACTCTTGTGATAATAACACAATAAACCTATGATCTAGATCCGCACTGTTCAATCATATTTATATTACAATTATAATCATATATAATATTAAACATATACCATACGATTAAAATACGAAATATCAGTGGAACCCCTCTAAACCGAGGTCACATCGGTAAATATGGATATTTAACTTACTTGTGTTTAGCAGTTATGTATCTCAGATTACAATGACGTTTCTGGTTGCAACACACTAGAATGTCCGTGAAGCGCTAATAGTCTGTTACAGCGGAACAATCACAAAAGGGGCCCCCAGGGTGTCCGGTTTTGGATAGGTTCCACTGCACGTGGTAAATTTTTAAAAAGTACACAGCTATACAATACCAGATTTTACTTCTAACAGAAGCTCACATCTACAGTCTTCCACATTTTCAATCGGTTAAATCTCTGCAACAACAATAACGATGATATTTATTCAACTAATATGAAACAAATTAAGCGTAAGCCCTTGACCAGAACGCACATCCGTGCAATCAAGATCTGGATTCAACACAGCTTGTAATTAAATATTACTGGCACAGAATATTTTTGCAAATATAATCAATAGCCATTAACTTTGACAGTTTACGTAAACTGTATGATTGTGAGATCAATAAATAATGAATGCTACCAGATCTGGACATAACCACGGTCTGTTCGCTTTCTCCACAGTATATGTCGCTGACTTTGCATCTTGTCATTATTGATACCAAACAATGAATAAACGAGTTGTAACGATTTGTCCACCGACAAATTAAACAAATAATATCAGAATAATTATATAACCATTAAACCTAGTACAGGCTTATCTCCAACAATATTAACAGTAGTTATGAAGAAAATAATAATATTTGTTTCGCACAATTTCAAATGTACGATAATTGGGACAACTATGATGTGGGCAAAACATCATAGCAATTGCCAGTTAAACTCCACACTTTCGCTAACCTTGCCATAATTCGGGATTTATAAACCTCATAATATATTAGAGTGGAATAAACATTTTTGAATGGACCGTAGGCCGTAACGAACTGTCGGAGGGAGACGATGGTAAACCAGGGTTCAACGAAGCCTATCTATTTTGGCGGGGCCTAATTAGACATATAAGTAACCTGCGAAAAAAATTGGATATTGGTAATAAAAGTGTGTATAAAAGTGAACATAACTAGCCAACGCATAGTTATTTTTCAGTATTATACAACTTGTATGTTAATCAATCGTTACTAATATAAATTATGTTATTTAAAGTATCTACCACTAACTTCAACAATGGGAACTTATTTCTAAATCGGTATAGTATTATCATGTTCACAAAATAACGCATTTTCACATTGTTCTGTAACTGGTACATGATCCCGAAAATTCCAAAATCATGCAAGCCATAATTATTGCTCCTGCCTGTTTTATACAATTTCTAAATAGTAACACTTGACTATACCACATATTTTGGAAAATGTGAAAACAATAATTGCGATTCCTTTGAGTATGTATCATTTACTGTGCATTAAGTGAACACACAGATCACATTACAAACCAAATGAATAAGATGTAAATATGAAGGTGTATACGACACGACACGACTGATATGCTTTTTAAAAAAGTGAGAGAAGGGGTATTTTCAGCAAAATATCGTTTTCGCATACAAATTTATATTGATAAAAAAATCAATATTCCTTATGCATATAGTTTGTACAAAACTATCGTGTCACTGGTTTTTCGTTTAAGGAACCTTCACAGATATTCGCTGTAAATGCTACTTGATCCCCACTCTCTCCAAGAAGTTGAACTAATGGAAAATTTTTGAACAACGGTAACTGGGTCAAGTTTAGGTATTGTTGATACATAGTCGACGGGAGATGCTAAATGCAATGATTTAAATTCGCAATGGAGTGGAAACACCACGGACAGTACAAATCGCTTAAAATACACGCGCGAAATTATCACGGTAAATTAGGTGATAAACTACTTTCACCTAGAATATAAACGATAGGTCCAACTCATGAACTTAGTCTGGTTTAAAGACCGAAAAAATACTGTCGAGTGTTTACAATCAAAGCACTGAAGTCAATAAAAACATCACAGATTTCGGGCAAATAATTTAATCTCGGACACGTAACCCGCCACATTGCCGTCTGAAAGATACAATAAGAAATCAAAACTGCTCGCAGAATTGTGACGCGCCGCGGATTACCACTGTAAGTAGAGCGTCGGACTGCGCATCCGGGAAACCCTGGTCGATATCACGTCAACCGTCACCTCGGACCTCTGCGAATGGCCCGATTCGGCATGTCCTGTGCAAGAGAACTTCGTTGCTAGCGTAGTCCTACTGATGGGGATTTAAATAGTCGGTCCTAACATACAACAAGGTCATCGAGCTAGTGCCGACGTTAAATCCAAATCATTTGACATTAATTTCCGGCGGGAGCAGTCTGCCATCTTCTATAACCTCGGAATAAGTAAAGGCATTTTATTATAAACCAGTCACGTGATATTCTATAAGCATTTAGGTGTTATACCATCAAACACCTTCGGTGGGGCACATATAAATACTTCATTAGGCCGAAAAACCTTGTATAACAGGGTAAGGAGACGTGTCCCTAATCATCCCATAACATATAAGCCGAAACGAAACCTTTATAATTCAAGCGAAGTATGCCGAGTTGTTGTTTTAATGTTTTGATTTACGCTAACCACTCAGATATAAATACAAAAGATAGAGAATGGAATTATGTTGTGTTTTCACGCCAGACCACGACTTTTCACGGTCTTATCATCTAATTAGGTTGAAGATTTTAGATTCCTCAAACCTTTTGTTTTTCGTTGGTTTTTTTTTTCTAATTCTTTTTATTCAGCCGTCGGGACTACAGCCCAACCGCTAGTCGGATCGACTTTCATAATTTTGTATGCCGATTTGTATCAACTGTGAAACTAGCATAACGCAATTTTTCAGAATACTCATCGACGTCAACTTTCCACGAAACGTAAGTGACGTACCATATATCATATATTCCTATAACTTCCCACATTTTTCAACCGATTTCAAAAATTCTTTGTATTCGAAAGCTGCAGAACTCTCTATCTTCATTTGCCTGGCCCTTATTGGCTGTCAGCTCAAATGAGAGAGCTATTGAACATGTGATCTTGAGAAAAATGAAAAAAATCAACAATTTCGGATTTTCTTTTTTTATTTTAAAACGGTGTCTTCGAAACCAGTTTCCAATTTGTACAGTACTCACAGCAACCATAATTTTTTTGACAGCGTGGACGCAGGACATTCATCCGCACAAAAATATGATACTTTTCAAGGCTATAGCGTGAGAGTTCCGATTCAATTGCCTTACAAACTTGGACGTTTTTTTTTTTCAATTTTTCAAAATTGAAATGTTCATAACTTTGTAATTATCTAACCGATTTCAACTTTTTTTTTTTCCATTAAAAAGCCAACCAAATTTCACTATCTCCCCGCTTTGCTGGTAGTTTTGGCATCTGCCCAAATGAGAGAGTTGTAGGCATTTGAAGTTGGTTCTTTCATTTTTTTAATTTGAAATGGTCATAAATTTTTTATTATCAACCGATTTCAAATATTTTTTTTCCATAAAAAGCCAACAAAATCCTATCTCCGTATTCACTGGTAGTATTTTGGCTATCTGCCTAAAAAAAAAAAAAAATGAGAGAGTTGTAGCATTTGAATTTGTTCTTATCAATTTTTTAAATTTGAAATGGTCCATAACTTTTTTTATTATTCAACCGATTTCAAATATTTTTTTTCCATTAAAAAGGCAATAAAATTCTCGATCCCGGCATCCTGGTAGTTTTTAGCTATCTGCTCAAATGAGAGAGCTTACATCATTTGAAGTTTGACAGCGTCACGTTAAATCACACAGTAACAATACTGACATGCTGTGAGTGCTTCTAGTATCGTCTCAACTCAATGTCGACTAGGGGGTTAACGGTACACAGTTCGTAAACGTTATATAATGAAAAAATGCTTAGTATATCACCCGATTCCTGAAAATTACAAAACTTTATTTTTTCAATTTCATTGGAATTGCATCAATTTTTTTTCTTTTTATTCAGCCGTCGGGACTACAGCCCAAACCGCTTGTCGGATCGACTTCAAATTTTGTATGCAGATTCGTATCGACTGTGAGACGAGAATAACGCAATTTTTTTGAGCTTCATATGTTTCCGTCATCGTCAATGTCTTCTAATCACTTTGCCAGTGTCCGTTTGTCAGTACATCAAGCCTCAAACCGTTGATGCAGCTTCAGCTGCTCTAGTTAGTAATGAATTAGTATCGATAATAATGTCAGATAAGAAGGCCAATAATTGATATACGATTATGGGTCAAATTAGGCTCGCCACAATCACCCCATTTATTATTTCAGAAATTGAGACTATGTTTCTACCCTTCTATATGCCCTACTTGATAGTCCTATTTACCTATGACAGAAGGCGTTGCTGGATACTATTTGTTAGCGTTACAGTTTCGTGACTTCAGCATAGAGCGGGACATTCAGTACAAAAATACATACTATGTTTAATTCAACTACGTTTATTATTATTAATCAGTTTGAATGAACATCAATTTAACAACAATCAAATTTAAACTTAAATTGAATTACCCAACAATTAATGTGATAACATATGATATCTTGGTTTATCATTATAATAGAAGCAATAGTACATATCACGGATATCAATTTAGGATATACATGTAAGACCATAGTTTTGATTACATTTGGTTCAGAACAGTTGTCACTGTCTCATTGACATTCTATGGCAACATTTCGCTATACTCCAAGTGATACACATGATATGCAGTAATTACGTGGTACATAGACACATTGTTGTGTTTTTTTTTGTTTGCAAGAAAATCTAATGTTTGATATAATTTCATCAAATAAAACAAATTGAAGATGGTGACATGTTTATATATATGTACATATTTGTACAGCATTCGAAATACGTGTTTCGAGATTATTCAATTATATTCCTTAATTGACATCATGACATATATCGAATTTATTTTCCGACACATCAGATGTAATACGTTTCATCATCCGTCAGTAGTTAATATTTATAAGCACAAGTCCGAATTAGTAAATATGACCATACAATTTAGAAGCATACAAAAATAACTATCACACATAACTAACAGACCCCCCCACTGACAAAGTAGTGGTGGAGTATCGGATTTACAAAAGTCTGTATAACATATCCTGGGATGCCATTACGGACACCTGTGTGTTAGACTCGAAAATAACCGCTCCCGCAAAACATTTCATCGCGCGAGGGCGGTTGTGTTATCAGAAGTCCATTGGTTTGCTGTATACGCCACATGACTCCAATACTCCCAATGCCATTTCCGGGAAAGGAAGAGACTAATTTTAACTCAATTAATCCAATACCTGATCATCGTAACGTGTAAACTTTACATACAATTTATTAATTTGTCTTACTTTGCTTGTGCATAGGATGGGACATTTACGAGTTTGAAAATCACCGACGAAGAAAAACAATCGATGGAGTTCACGAGACGGAAATGAAGGTAATTACATTATTATTTATTGACATGTGCTAGTACTTGTTATGCCCCACCATGATGTGGAGGGGGTATTTATTTTTTACCCTTGTACCGTCCTCCCATCCGCCCGTCCGGACCCGTTGTAACCGCAAAACCTTAAACTGTATAGCTCATACGTAAGCTCCTGATATGTAGCTTCCATAGACGATAGATGCGCAACGTTTTTAATTTAGATATTTTATTCGATCCCTCGGGTCATGGATTATCTCCCTTTTTTACTTTATCATTTTCCAAATTTTAGAAAAAATGACGTAATGGTTGTGTCAAAGTATTTCAGTATATACAAAATATATGCAGGAACATAATCAAAAGCCATGTATTGTCATTGCATTAACCCTTCCAATCAGGAAACTAAAATGTCGTCTGCTGCCCACCACAATATCACTAATCCAACATTTTTCCTTTTTTTGAACTTGACTCATTTTCCGCGCAGTCGACTTAGCCATTTTCCAATGTTAACTTTTCGCGTTTACAATGTTTAAGTTTTTCGTGCTTAAGTCCATTCTTTCTTTTTTTTGGTACAGTACCACCAGGACCTAGCATACTATTGTTCTGTATAAGTTCTATTCTTCACCTACCTTGCATGGCCCAACTTAAAAAAGACTCTTTTGTGTTGATGGGCCGCTAAGCACCATTTAAATTCCATTCCATGTTACATGTAATTACACGACGCATGATGACCCACGGGAACGAATGGGTAATATCGATGAACGCATAGTTAAATGAGGGAACGAATTGTTATTTCGTGGAACGAATTAAAAAAGAAATCCATTCCCCCTGCGGGGCTCCGTCAGAGGCCACCACTGTATAGTTTTTGTAGGAAATTGACTTTTCTTTGCAAACAATGACACGTGGATTATACACAGCTCCAGCGTTAAACTTGCCCAGAGATATCAACGTTTCTCAGTACTATTGGCAAAGCAAACTCGCCAATCAAGCAACCATGATTGTCTGACCCTGAGCTGATACCAGTTCAGCTCATCCGATCAGCTCTTGATTTCACAAGCAAAAATGTTCACGTTACATGTATTTTGAAATAAGGAACTTTTTGCAAATATTGCAAACTTAGAGCGCAGGCGTACTAGTGTATATATGGGCTTCGTATATCGCCTAGTGTTGTTATTCATTCGTGATGTATGAACATATATAAAGAGCCATCCACCGCACCCGCAGGGTAATCAACGTCTTGGATGTGGTTCACAGACCCCTTATTTAGTTGATGTCCAATATATATAAATATATAAACATATCACAAAAGTGACATGTTCTGTTCATTCTGGCGTCGGTAAGCTACTATTAACGTTTTTTCCATGCAGTAATATGTGGCTGTGACTGAGCAAATGGGGATATGGGTTTGTTGACATGTGTAAGATTCCGGATCAACCTGTGCATCCACACAGTCTGATTCGGATCTGCACTGTATTGCCAGTCAGCAATGAAGCAACCCGTCATGTTCAAAGAAACAAAATGCATTACAAGCACGATAGTTGACTCCAAAGGGCTAGATGAGTGTAGTTATTTTTATCAACTAACTACACCAGGTCAACAAATCCCATAAAACGCTCCATTATTTTTAGTCACAGCCGCGTATATGTAGAGTTTTAAACTCATACATCAGAAAACAGCTTAGTTTCATTGGCTAACATAATATTTTAAGCGGTAAGACTTGGTATTTTAGTTTTAACAATTATCGTGTTCCTGTTCGTCTCCTCGAGAATGTTTGTGGGCCATGCTCGCATTTGGTGTTAAATGTAAATTGCGACGTTAGCATTTGTTTGTTTGTAGTTGTCAATTTCTTCCGTGTTTGTGCTCAACTTGTCACCGTTAGTTCCTGTAATTTGAAATAAAAGAAATGAAGTTACAAAATATTTGGCCAGATTAGCACAGCGGTGGTGTACGGGTAGGCCTACTTGTACGGAAAAATTGCAAAATGTCTATATTTTGTTGTGAAATGATCCATATTAATTATACACCATTTAGAAAAATAGTTCCATTATAGACGCTAGTGTAATTACATAACTATAAAGTAAATTAGTAACCATCATTCAAAACGTGTTATAAAATTGAAAAATAACTAAGTTCTTTCTGTGAATCGAACCCATGCAGTGGCCTAACTATTATTGCGTACGTCTTTTTTGTTATTATAGGTTTGTTGATTTTTTCGCAGAAACGACATATGTTTTATTAACTTGATTTCTACTCCTCGTTTTAATGAAATTGCATCATTTACTGTTAATCGGATTTTTAAATTTACAATTACTTTGTGACCAGTTGTAAGACCTTGATCAGGCTGTGTATCTTATAATTAAGTCTATCTAAGCCGAACATAACTGGAAATCAATACATAGATTGTCATTTGATCTGACACTTTTTAAAGTTTGAGTGTAACCTTCTGATAAAAAGGTATGTCTCCCCATATGGAAATAAATAATATTTCCGAATTTTTGGTGTGACAAATATGTGTGTACTTGCCGCGCGATGCGCTGTAAACAAATCACTGCCATATGTATCCGAGTTATATGGGAGTTCCCCTGTACAGCAGGATTGTCGCATTACAACGAATTTCGGGCACGTAGTGCAGATGAAAGTTGAAAAACGTTTAGCCATTTGTCCATTTGGAACCAAATACACGAGCCACAAGCTGGAAACCGTAAGGTCAGTTTGCAAGCAGTGGACAAGTAGCACGTTAGCTAATTTCACCATCGAACTTTATACCCGATAATCTAGCTCCGGAAGAGACATTAGCTACGGCAATTGATAAGGGTTTACCGCTGTATTGAAAGCGGAAGGCAGAATGTTCCAAAGTTTAACCCATTCTAATGCTACACTTGTACAGTTTAAAACAAAAAAATGAATCAGTCATCGTTTATCGTTTATAAAAAAAGAAATTTTATTAACAGAACTATTATACCGCATACCAGGGACCCAGTAATGGTCATTTGCAAGCAGCGGCAAGTTGGCAACGGTGCTAATTCACCAATCGGATACTTGAACACCGAAAAGCTATACCGGATCGAGGCATTAGCTACGGCAATTGAACAGGGTTTAACAGCTGCCAATTGATATGGTTTTTACCGCTGTATTGAAGGGGCGAAGGCTGAATGTTCCAAAGTTTAACCCATTCTAATGCTACACTTGTAACAGTTTTAAAACAAAAAATGAACGTTTATAAAAAAGAAATGTGTATTATCAGAAATATTTAGCCGCATACGGTTGTACAAGAGCACAGTAGTGTATAGTCGTGGTAATAAGCCAAGCAACGGATACGAAACCGTATTTAACCTGTAGGATATGGATAAAAACCCCAAAATGAAGAACGGAATATCTACGAAAAACTAAAATAAATTCAGTTTTGATATTAGAACAACGATTCCCCAGTGCATTTTGAACTCGGGTGCATATTATAATTAACGTGTATTCATGTCCCGTATCCATAGTAACAGGGCAGCGGCGCAATTCAAATGTTAAAATAATTGTGAAATAGTGTAGTAGAAATTATAGTATTTAACCAGCAATTACCGCTGGAACGGCGTCTGCTGCGAGTGATCAGTCATTTCAAAACGTTTCTATTATTTAGATGCTATAGCGCGTGTTGTAATAAACTTGAACACGATTTGAAATCGGCCGATAGATAATGTTATAAGATGAAATTAATACAGAAATAAGCATTAATTAAATCTGACATAGCAGCAATATTATGTGATAACATAAATAAACAACTGCAGAATAAAAGTAAAACAGTCCAGTTTGATAGTATATGTAATCAAACTGTCCCAGTCTGGTAATAACGGTTAAAATAACGGGTAAATCAAGTGAGTGCCTATAAATTACATCATACTCTTGTGGCATACGACTATCTAAAAATGAATAACATTATTGTCAAATACATGTAAATGTATTTGTTGTCGGACCTCTAAGTATGACACGATTGTAAAACAAATTTAGGAATGTATATGTGACAATATGGATTGTTTCATTTGTAAAAACTAAGAAAGAAAATATATACCATGTATTTTAGCAATGAATGTGTAGTTTACTCATATGATATCATATCAATATGCAAATGTACAACATACATGTATGTATTAGTTGGTCCTTATTATTATGGCACATGTTAAGCATATATATCAAGAGTCTGAATGACAATAAATGTGATTTGGCATGCGAAAGTGGTGTATCGTACAAATAAATGCCGTGTACAATACTGAAGATATAAGTTGTTAGTAACAAATCTGAAATTATAAGTGATTTGAGAAACTCTTACAAAACGTTCAAAACATAAACAGACAGACTTTTGCAACTATTTCCTATTCTGTTGTTTCCTGACTATCACCATCTGAGACCCAATCCTTTTATGCACGTTAATACAGGGCTAACGTGATTCTCTCTGGAGATCGGAAAGAATTGCAAGTATGTATAACTGTTTAATTACCAATGACAAATCATGATGTATAATAAATCTGATTACAAATTGGCTTTTAGATCATATGATCTGAACATTGGCCCAATTGAGGCAGCTATAGCTATCGGACATCAGCTAGCAACAACCCCAGGTGGTTTCACAGTTTTATGTATTGCGAGCAACTGTGTAAAACATATTAGCACTCCAAGACAATGAGGTTGATTTAGAACAAAACAACACATTAAGATAATATAACCTAAACTGAAGCCACCATAAGTAAAAAACAAATCGGTTTGGGTTGTCCCGTTTTGTAGAGGTTCTACTGTATAGTCAATTGCATTTTATTTAGGGATACATTTTATGAAAAAAATGTTATATCCTGTTTATTTCAAAATAGAAGTATAATGTATGTGGTACCATTCATTTGAAACCATCTCAGTGGAATATTTCAAATGATGGTGCTAACACACCATGATATAGATCATGGATATCGATGTAGAATATTGCATTACCTGTATGTGGGTCCTTCCAAGTCATTGGGTCTCAGATATCGCAAAACACTGATGAACGGATTCTGTCTGTTCCACATGTTTACCAAAGCCAATTAATTATTTATGGCTTTCTGAACGATGGTAAAGGTCCACAAACTTCATTCGACGGGTGGAAAATTCGAATTAAGCCGCAAAAAGATTATCCTTGTTTTTCGTTGCTTGTCTTTAGCAATTAGTAATGGTAATGGACGTACATGTGCACATCATAAAATAACGACACCATAAATATTCACATCAATACACTAAACGGAATATTTGTATAGCAATAATGCAATTGTTTCTCGCTAATATTTATAGCGCACTACAGCTGATGGCAATCTGCAATCAAGCTTGCAAACCATGGGTATTAACGGTTTATGCATGCATGGTGTTTTTATTAAACGGAAGCATGGACTCGTAGCAATCGGTGAGCATACTTTATAAATGCACAGCAAATCGCCAATGATTAAAATTGATATACAGATACATGTTCAACTCACAACATCATTGCTCTGTCGCGTAATTAAGCGGCACATACAGGAACATTTTATAGAGCAATACACATGTATTTTTACTAATGTTAGCTCTCTTGGAGATTGTTTTATTTGAATTGCGATGGCAGCCGTACTCGCGTTGTCAAACTGTAGATCCCCGATTGAGCCGGCTCATCGGGATCTACTCCATTCATTTACAATTTGCATTTGAGATACATGCACATGACCCTGGTGAATTAATGTGGTATGTATCTCAAATTAAAGTCCTATTGTATTGCGCTAAACCAACATCCGAAACACCGAGTTCTGAATTTATCACTAAAATTAAATTTGTGCCTGGAGACTGGCAAACTTAGGTCCATAAACAGGGTCTCTATGATTATGCGAAACGAAAATACCGACTGTGTAATTCAATTTCATCCGATTAGTTAAAGCATAATCTGCGAGTCAAACATCAGATACCGTCAATCTTGTGTATGAACAGCGTAATCAAGATAACAAACACGCACGAATACAAGATACTATCGATTTATAACGAGGTGGAACATAATCATGTTTATTGACCTGGGGCCCGTTCACTAACAAATCTTATTTGTTCATAAGTTATCGAATTAAGTTATACTTATGACAAAAGTTATGACCGACTTAAGGTCATTGCTCATTTGGTTTCACAACACAAACTTAAAGACGGGGCAAACAAGTCCGTCAAAAGTTACAAACTTATTATTGTTTACAGCTTTGGTATGTGCCGCGCGGGTTCGAATCCCTCGGGCTTATATTTTTTATAATGACTTTACTTTCCCTTTATGTGTTTTTGACATCTAAAATAAACGGATTGTAAGCCTAATGTTGAACATATAATTTTTTAAAATATAATCTCATGGATAATTTAAATTATATCTCAATAATCCGACGCCATTGAATACATGAGGATAAATTTATTTCCAACTAGTGAACCTATATACTGTAATAAAAACCTGCATACGACATGAAAACCAGCAACACAACTAAGCAATTAACAATGTTTTATTTTTACATTCCAATAAAATTGTAGTTCGACCCATTTTTTAAATTTTCTTAGATAACCTCATTAACTCAGAAAATCACGTTTCAGAGTCATGCAGAACACATGGTACTGTTCGATTATAATGTATCCCGGTCAGATATGATGTATCGGATACAACTACCGAATGACATGTTATATGTATTTAACTGGACACAGGTAATTTGTTGAATACATGTAAAATGCAAGCACTGTGTGAGACCGTGTCAACACATATAGGATTGCCCCAGAACATGTTTTATCCAGTAATAGGACTGGCAAAATATAACTGCGCACTGCGTTTCAGCGACGGTCTGACATTTTTGTTACATCGTCAGGACTGTTTTCTCTCCATCTAGACTGAAAACCAGGTATTACCTTATTCAAGAAAACGAAACACAAGGTCTAACACTGTCCGCAAAGTTATACTCCACTTTCAGAACCACTTGATTTGCTAATGTAGTATACTCTCCAGTAACGGCCGAGGGGGTACTACCAATTTGCGTAAAATCGCAATGCAGTCAACACTTGCAATGACACTGACAGACACTGTTGTGGTGATCTCAGGTTGACCGTATAATGTCAGCATGTGCAATTTGCATACTTGTAGAAAAAAAATCACGAGACATCCAGCATTTCGATATTTATCCGCGATATCCATGAAGTCTAGGGATTGTTCGGTCCAAAAGACTCGTTCCCATGTAAATTGCGCCGCCCCTGGATTATAGCAACTGCACTGCCATCGATTGGAATGTTCTGTAAAGAAAGAACAAACAACAGTCGGATAGTCAATCAGACTGATGGACCGGACGGCCGATCAAACATGACACAACCATTAGGTGTGTATATTCATCGTTTCCAAAGAAAAGAATGACCACTTAAGACACAATAGCTTCGAGTATGGAATATATTGTGCATTTTTTCGTATTGTCATAGGCACACCTCCACCACCTAAGATCCCAAACCAAACATGTGCCCCGGACAGGGCAGGGCGGGCGGGGCGGGCGGGGCGGGGCGGGGCGGGGCGGGGGGGCCGGGGGCGGGCGGGGCGGGCGGGGCGGGGGCGGGGGGCGGGGCGGGGCGGGCGGGGCGGGCGGGGGCGGGCCGGGCGATTGCGGGCGGGCTGGGGCAGGGCGTCGCTGGCGGGCGGGCGGCGGGCGGGCGGCGGGCGGCAGGCGGCGGCGGGCGAGCAGACGGGCGGCTGGGCAGGGCAGGGCCGACCGACACTAATCCTACACCGACAGACCCAAACCGCCACCGAGAGACCGAACAGACACCGACCGACCTACTGACAACCGACCGACCCCGATTGGACACACCGACATCGATAGAACACCGATTCGACAACCTGGACCGACAACTGGACGACTACCGATCGACACTGACACCGATCGACACACGATCGACATCGATCGATCGACCGAACCGACCGAACCGACCGCAGACCGACCCGACCGACCGACCGACCGAATACCGACCGAACCGACCGACCGACCGACCGCGACGACCCACCTACAAACCGACCGACCGACAGACCGACACCACCCGCCCCCACCTGACCGACCACCAACCGGTACGCTCATCCTGACCACACACCGACCGACCGACTGACCCGACACTGACACACCGATGACAAACCGACCAACACCAGACGTACACCGACCCCGACCGACACCGACCCGACAGACACCGAACGTGCGAAACCAACGACGGCTACGCGACATACCGACACCAACCAGACCGACACGACCGACCCGGACCGACACAGAACGACAACCGACCGACACCCGACCACCACCGACCACCACTGAACTGACACCGACCGACTGACTCCGACCGTGCGAAACCCCCTGACTGGCAACCAACAACCGACACCAACCGACCACCACCGACCCATCCGACCCGGACCCGACCGACACAGACCGACACAGACCGACAAACAGACTACACGACCCGACACCGACAGACACCAGACTGACACCGACTGACAACCGCCGACCGACCGACACCGACAGACCCACCGACTGACACAGACTGTGCGAAACCAAACTCCCCGACAGAACCGACATAACACACCGACAACCGACCGAAACTGACAAACATACACCTGACGGACCCCGACGACCGAAACACCAACCGACAGATTACACCGACCGACCAACAACGACCGACGACAACCGGACCGTGCGAAACCAACAGACCGTCACTGACCGACCGACCCGACACCGACTGATCGACCGAATACCGGTCTGATCGACCAACACTGAACCGACACCAACCGACACCGACCGACAGACAACCGCCCGACACTGACCAACTGACACCGACCAAACTGACTGACACCAACCGACAGACAAACATGAACAGCATACAGACGGTTCGTAACGAGCCGGCTCATCTGGACTCAGTGGTTGTAAAATGTTGCTCGATAACTGTGCATAACGAATACTGTAACGACATGACCTACATCACAAATGTAATTTCGATTGTCGTTCTTGCTAAATGTTTTGTGAAACGCACTAAGCACGTACTCCGCTAATTAAAACTTTATGACACAAGGTACATGCTTAGTAGTTCGTTAGTAAACGGGCCCCAGTGATCAGCGAAAAAATGTAGAATGCCCAAATTTACACGACTTATTTATTGAAAACATCTGTTTATTGTACAGTAAGATCCATTTGCCAATAGAGCCACATAAAATACTACTACTCCAACTTGTATATGTAACATGTATCTACTATTGAACATGAAAGCGAGACTATACTGGTGTAGGGTAGTCTGGTAAAATACGAGAGTTTCCTATCCCGCCTCCATAGCCTTCGTAACCCTGGGAACGATTTAAAAATGTCAAACTTAGTCTAGCTTTATAACCGACCATAGCATGGTGTCTACCACGATACATGTACGATCCTAATATTTGTGTGTGTTTTATCAAATGTTCATTCTAGTGAAGGCCGAGTAAATAATGGAAAAAGCAAATAACTTCACGTATGCCGATTCAACCTGGCTCACTTCAAACGAGCCGCTTCAAACAAACATGCAAGGTCAATATCGCGCAACTCGTCAATGAATGAAATCAATTTCGGGTGATTTGGAACAAATATAATTTGTGTTAAAATAATTGACTGGATAATATATGCCTAGATGAGTTCAATATTACATGTACATATGCCACGGTTTTTTTTTCATATTGCTTGGTTGGCCACACAGTGACGCGCCCGCTTGTCGACAACGTGATATAGTCGGAACATTGGCGGTAACGTCCTTCATCCGTCCTTCAGATCGCGTCCGAGTTTGTGTTAGTACTTTTAACTACACTAAAACGTTTGAAAACCGCTTCACATATTAACTTCTCATGATGTTTCTCAAGGATTTATATTGTCAGTCTACACCACACCCGTGCGGGCCTCATGTGCCCAATGTCAAGGGTCAAAATACTTCGAAAATTTACTCTTATAAAGTTGTTAATGCCCCCGCCGAATGGAGGGGGCATATAGTGTTACCGGCGTGCGTCCGTCCGTAGCCTTCCTCCCCGAACCTGAACGCTCGAGTAATGTCTTTAAAATGAGGTCTCTTGCACGCATCTGCTTGATATTTCTACACACAATTGCTCAAATGGAATACTGGTCCCGTACCACCATGTGCTCACCATACTTGGTTTTCCTTTAGTATTTCATATCCAAGTTCTTACACGATTGCCTGATTCGAAACTTATAACTCTCGTGTAAATGTCTTATAATTCCGTATCTTTGGCACGGATCTCTTAATATCAATTTCACTCTACGCAATTACTCCGATAATAGTCCTCTACCACCATTGTGAAATCCACGATCTGCTGCCCACGCCCTGCAGAGCACAGGGACACGGTCACATACTTGATGCGTTTCGCAATCCTTACGCTCGGGTAATGATGTCTTATAATTTATTTTCTTGCATTCATCTGCTTGATATTTCACACACGCATTGCTCTAAAGTTCTCTACGCCCCTGTGACAAAATCACGATTGTCTTTGACGCCGCTAAGCCCCAGGGTATGAGGTTAAAATCCTTGGTGCGTTCGAAACTCGGTACGTGTCCCTTATAATGACAGTTTCCCCTTCATGTATCTGTTTGATATGTCACACACACCCATACCATATGGGCTTACTGTATAAATACAACAACTTACTCTGGTCCCCAATGTTTTTAAATGTGCCTCGTTTTTTCTTTGGCTGCCATATGAGCCCAAAGGCCACATTTCTAGTTTAGGATTTAATTAAAGTTTTTAAGAACACTCTTTCTCCGCTTAACCAATTCACTCAAAACATTACATGTGTTGTTTATCATCACCATATACCATTCTAATGCCCAACGCGTGCTGCCACCTGTGCCAATGTTCCAAGCAAACTTACATTGAAATTTACATTTGATTAGGTTTAACGTTTTTAAGAACCTAATATCACTGAAACCCACTTCGCCATTTCACCTCGAAACGTCACAATGTGTGTTTTTATCCATATTTTCATTCAATGCCCAACCCGTGCGGCCCCTGTGTCAAATTATTTTGAAATTGACTTTAACGTTTTCAAGACATTTGGCTAAAAGTTGTTATGTTCAGTGTATTTTTATATAATCGATAATATGTGTACGGCTTAAAGCTTTTTTGCATTAAACATGCCTCGGCGGGAGCAACATGCGGGGCCCGGCCATCCAGTGTTATAGTTCTTGGTTAATAAGCTCTACTTTTCAAACGTCACCGGGAATACGTGAAGTACGACCGATAGGGTTGTTTCTAATTGCTTAGCGCGATCACGAAAAATTCCCGCGCTGGGAGATGCAAACACTGCCAGTTTCCCATCTGTCTACAGCTACACAGGCGGTTATAGGTGCACCTATGGAGCTGTTTATTTTGTATTGATAAATGGCCTACGGCGTGAGACTAATTGTCCCACTGAAACCATTATCGCGCCAGTATTTCCAAAATATGACGAAACGTTTGCCGCAAGCAGGTTACCGCGGCATCGGGTGAATTAATAATTGATACCCGTGGTGACGTTGGGGTTACTTATTTGTCTTACTTTTACTTTATGTATTCAATTCAGTTCAATTCAATTTATTACACTCAATCCACTTTACATGGATTCATGAGGTATATGTGAAAACAATGTAATATTAAACGAGGCTGAAACATGAATATCATTATCGTAACACAAATAAATAATAAATGTTTTAGTCGTGTTTGTAGTTTGTTACAATTCCGTAGAATTTTCAATGGAATAACCTTGGATGGGGGAATTTTCTCGGATATATTCCCCACCTTCCCGGGGGAGGATTTCGAGGTTATTTCTAGGAAATGTTCCCTCCTAGTACACTTTAGACTAAATGGTGAACAGTGCAGCTCCTGGTCAGAATGCACAAATAAAAAGCCACCATACAGATTTACAAAAAAACAACAACAAGATAACACTGTCGGGCAACAGCCGCAATGTTATTAATCAATTGATTATTTTTAAGTATCATTAATTATCACAACCAAATGTGTGTCTTTCATTACATACCAGTAGGCGGCTCTTGTCAATTTAGAGATTCTAAACCGCTTAATGTCAAAAATATGTAAGATAAAAATAATATATAGTCTGATAATACATATCATGTTGTAGGTGAAGAATGGTGAAGAATGTGAACAACAAGGAACAAGTAAACTACGGCGGAAAGTGACCAACGAGGTGGTAAGTATATACGGCATTTGCTGTTGCACTCCGCTATCATTCAGGGTCAGTGTGATTGTGTAGAAATGTTGGAACTAAGGGCCTGATGGTTATCTCGGATGGAAAATAAATGATGATATATTTAGTTCTGAACCCAAGCCTCTCGTTTATCACGTGCACCATGTTATCTGCTCATATTTACTGGGTAATTTCTTTATAGGACTCTTCGCTCTCATTTGATGTATTGTTTTATATCCGTGGCATGGGAATACAATCAGTCAAATTCAAAATTACTTTACCATGGTTCTTGGAAATACATACATGTGTCTATCAATATTTTACATGATTTGCACACTAAACAGTTACAAGATAATGTGTATTTGTAAATAATAAGCTGGCTGCCTATAATTTGAAAACAAAATCATAATACAACTATTGTTATTTCTTCCAATCTGGTTGTCACACGTTTTCTCCTCTGTTACCAAGTAAGTCTCATGAAACAAAAAAACGACGACGCTATCCAGGTTCCAGATGTGCGGTTCCTAGATTTGTCTACGAGACGGAAAATGCCACGCATGGGTGCTAAAGAACACAAGCGTGTAATTCCTTGTTTGAAACAATCACATTATTTATGTGTAAAAACGGTGTAAATAAATCCAGTCCTGGGGCACGTTCACTAAACTTCGTATTATTAAAATGTTCGTAAGTGAAACTTTAGGATCGTCTGGAAATTTAAGTGCATGGATTTACATTTACTGAGCATATGCAGCCTATTCTCCATAAATGTAAATTCAATAATTGTTTACAAGAAAAAATTGTTAATGTGACATTTACAGACTATACTAATTTTGCACTTACGAACATTTTAGTCGCAAGAAGCTATGTGAAACGGCCCCCAGGTCTGGTACCATTATGTAACACTACATGCTATTCAATTTGTTATTACATGGTTGTTTCGATTCCAGAAAAGATTCAGAATTGGCAATAGAGTGTTTGCACCATACAAGAAAGACGGAAAGGCATATCCAGCTATAATCAATCAAGTACAAGGAAACGGTTAGTAAAGCAGCGTGGAAACATATCGATATGTGACTGTGACTGGATGACTATGACTTATGCGAATGGTCGTTCGTGTAGTCTGTATCCGATATAGGTCAACTGGCTAATATTATTTTATTATACTTTGTTAAAAGCATGGGGTTTCATTGACTTATAGTATGGCTAACTGATCCATAGACTGGTCAATCTGTTTGGAATACACAGTCTAATCAGAATCGGCACATGTCCGTAAACCCTATCACTCCGGCAACGATCACTTATTGCCAATAACAGAAGGAAATACAAACACGTAAGTAGTGTGTTGTTGCGTTTTGCAGCAATTACTTGCAGAGAATGATGTATATGTCACATTGTTCCCATGTTACTATATACTGGTCAACGGCGTAATATTGCATATGTATATGTAGGCTCATTGATTTAATTCTGTTTTATTGTATTGTATGTATAGTCACCTTTCTATTAACCTTAATGGCATATATCAGTTGTGAGCAAGCATGATATTATAATAATAATTTGTGCTTCCATAATCGTCCAATGTATTCGTGGCTACAAACCATCATATTGTTAAATAATAACACATATCGACTGGCAATATAGCCATCTATTCTGACTAACATAATATGCCAGACACACGGATTTTTTATTTTTATTTATAATAGATAACCACGTGCAGGCGAAACCCCTAGACGGTCGTTATTTGAACAAACGAAAACTTTGTGATTACCACTGTATGCTTGTCTGCTTTATGTGGTACATGTATTGCTGACTACATGTTGGTCTACCCAGTCTCATCTCTCTCAGATCCGTACGTGTTCATACATATACGTGTATACTATTACTATTTGCAGGATACTTGGTGACATTCGACGAGGATGGCATTCGCCAAAGAGTGGCCAATGATGAGATCTATGATTGGGATATGAGCGTTGAAATAGCAAAGTGACGTTGAAACTTTAAAATAACGACACGAACAGCGGACGGTCAAATATATTCTCGTGATACAACCAGTCACTAACAGGGAACAAATTGAACCATTTCAATCATGCGTGCGTTTAATGATATGTGTGTAACACCAACAATTACACCAGATGAAAGAAGAATGTTTCCTCTACTAGTGTGGCACAATGTATTTATTGTTTGTTGTACTTTACAGTAAAGTCAATATGGCGAAACCTATATGTGACAGGTACATTAACAAATCACGTGATTTTGAAGTCAGCATGTGCACTGTATTATTGTAGATTTATATCACATTCAAGGTGTTGTAAGGAACTTATTTTCTAATTTTTTAACTAATCTAGTAATGTTTCAAAAACATATCTCTTGTTTTCTACGATCATTTTCCAATCTATATAGCCAGGTTTCGGAGTCAATTAACATTTGACTGAATTTTACGAAACAGAAAAACGGCTCATTCTTAAGGTTTTGGGTACAATTTAATATTATCAACCAAAATGTTGTTTTTGCATATATAGTCTTAATAGTTGGGCAGGTTTCATGACACAGACAATAGTATAGTATTTGACAAACAATAGTCAGGCATATGGGAAATATTTCAGATATTGTTCTGGCACAAATACTTTTTTCTGCTGATGAGTTACAGCTGACATTGTGCGAATCAGATAGGTCTATAGCAAGATGTATGTTAGCAAGTATCGATACAGTAGTGATGTGACACGTTTTCAATATATATGCGATAACCCTCGTACATGTATAACGTTACAAATCGTAATGGTAAACTGCATAGAATCCCTGGCAATCAATCTGCATGGCTATGGGGTTACGTTTTGGACTTTAATAGCACTTTGTGATATCACCCATTAAAATATCTGTTATCACCTATTCAGATCCGAATGCGTGATATCACCAATTCGAAATGAATAGTTGATATCACCCTTTTAAATAGGTGGTATCATCCTTTCGAATCGGTGATATCATGTATTCGAATCGGGGATATCACCGATTAAAAAGGAATGGGTGATCTCACGTATTCGAATACAATATATCACCCATTCGAATGAGCGATATCGCCTATTCGAAAGTGTGATATCACCCATGAATTCTGAATTGTGGATACATGTAGGTGATATCACCGATTCGAATGGGTGATATTGTAAAGTGCTATTAAAGTCCAAAACAGCGCACCATAACCCATTCGTATCGAAATGGTGATATCATTGATTCGAATGGGTGATATCATGTATTCGAATCAGTGATATCACCGATTAAAAAGGAGTGGGTGATATCACCTATTGAAATGGGTGATATCACCTATTCGTTTTGAATCAGTGATATCATCGATTCGAATACACGATATCACAGATTTGATTGAGTAATATCACCTATTCGAAAGGGTGATATCGCCCATTCATTATGAATTTGTGATATCATCCTTTCGAATAGGTGATAATCACCCATTCGCATGGGTGATTTCACAAAGTGCTATTAAAGTCCAAAACGGCGCCCCATACCTGGCACAGAAAATAACATTCTGATACAATAAAAGTCGTTTATGTTGGGAGCCATCACATATAAAACTGTTAAAGTATTAAAGATACTGTGTCTCCTATTATATTTAACATTGTAAGCGGGTGGTTGGTTGGGAACATGCGAATGGTAACTATAACGATGGGTTCCATCTTTACCGGAATCTCGATATCCCTGGTTTGGTCCTCAGGTACATTTTAATGCCTGCTTTCATGTTACTGGTTTGTCGGATGAAACTTTAAACTGTCGTCCCGTCTCTATATGGCATTAGCTCTTGCTGGGCTTTAAACTGTGGTCCCGTCTCTATATGGCATTAGCTCTTGCTGGGACTTTAAACTGTGGTCCCGTCTCTATATGGAATTAGCTCTTGCTGGGACTTTAAACTGTGGTCCCGTCTCTATATGGCATTATCTCTTGCTGGGACGTTAAACCAATTCACTTTCACTTTTTCATGTTACTTAAGAGTTGAATCTGGTCTAATACCATTATGAAATTAGTAGGATTAGTAATAATCCTATTACTTTTAGGGAGGTGGGCTAAGCCGTTTTGGTGTGTATCTGTAACCAAATCAGGTTATTATAATTTCAGGGCTGAATATATATATATTGTTTCATCTGCAAATATCCAATACTGATTTTTGAATTTGTCAGGTGAAATATGGGATTCGAACCAGTAAACCCGGCCTGATACACGTACAGTATAAAACGAACCATTTGATCTTCTATCTAAGAACATGTGCAATATCTTATGAAAAATATTTACAAAATTTACGGTATTTTCCCTGTCGAAAGTTGACGAAATTTGCACAGCCTTCCACATTGTCTATGGAAATTTCGTTATCTTTCGACGTCATTTACAGAAAATATCAAAGTTTCTGTAAATAAATGTCATGAAAAATGTTCTTACGTACACAATTCACATGACGTATATTATATGGCGTTAGCTGTTGACAGGCCGTTAACATGTCAGTAAATAAATGAATTCATTTTCAATTCGTGGTCATGTGTTTTGTGGAATGCAACTGGCCTATAAACAGGATATGTAGAGCTTTGTTTTATCATAACAAAGTAGTGCTTTGTTGAATACTATTACAAACTGAAATGTAATGGATGTCCGGTATACTTGTGTTAGTAAAAAGAGACACTGTTAGAAACTAACATGCCAAGTAATTGTAGAATATTCGTATTATATTTACACATAGGAATCAATGAATTGCATTCTCTTCGGATCTTAGAAGTTCTAAAGATACACATACTACTTTGATACATTTTAAATAAGTTGTTTAGTTGATGCAATGACGTACGTATATTAAATGTCATACGATGATCTTCATGTTTTGTCTTCTGTACATACACACATATACTCCAACAGTGATAAAACATGGCAGTAATGGTAACATGGTTAGAAAGTTCCCAATGGTGTTGCCGAAAACTGTAAAAAATAAACATTGCCATGGAAACTATTACTCTCCTTATGAAAATTTTCATAGTGAGAGGGAATATGACGGTCTATGAAAATTTTCATAGTAAGAGGGCATATTACTGTCTTTATGAACATTTTCATAGTGAGAGGAAATATGACGGTCTATGAAAATGTTCATAGTGAGAGGGAATATTACGGCTTATGAAAATTTTCATAGCGAGAGGGAATATGACGGTTTATGAAAATCTTCATAGTGAGAGGGATAGTACTGCTTAAGAAAATTTTCATAGTGAGAGGGAATATGACGGTCTATGAAAATTTTCATAGTAAGAGGGCATATTACTGTCCTTATGAAAATTTTCATAGTGAGAGGGAATATGACGGTTACGGTTTATGAAAATTTTCATAGTGAGAGGGAATATTACGGCTTATGAAAATTTTCATAGTGAGAGGGAATATGACGGTCTATGAAAATTTTCATAGTGAGAGGGAATATTACGGTTTATGAAAATTTTCATAGTGAGAGGGAATATGACGGTTTATGAAAATGTTCATAGTGAGATCGATTGTACGGCTTATGATAATTTTCATAGTGACAGTACGGTTGATGATTTTCATAATGACTACTGTTTTTCTCAGAATAATGTTATGAAAATTTTCATAGTGAGAGGAAATATGACGGTCTATGAACATTTTCATAGTGAGAGGGAATATTACGGTCTATGAAAATTTTCATAGTGAGAGGGAATATGACGGTTTATGAAAATTTTCATAGTGAGATCGATAGTACGACTTATGATAATTTTTCATAGTGATAGTACGGTTTATGAAAATTTTCATAATGACTATTGTTTTTCTCAGAACAATGTTATGATTTTCATAGTGACTTTCAATATATGAGTAGCACTGGTGATTGCTGAGTAATTTTCATAGTCAAGTGCAGTCTAAATTTTTCATAACCCTCCTTATGCATATGGGGTCGCTATTTTGAGCAACTGGATTTGCTCAAACAAAACTGGAGCCTGTTACTATCTATTTTGCGATGTAAATGCACAATAATGATATATAGATTTTGACAACGGGCAACAACATGCAGGTTTTACAAGACGGCAGTCAGACAACAAAGTACGAAGTTTGAAACAATTACAGACCGTTAGTATAGACATTTGTATACATTTCCTTATTTGAGACACGCCACGGGATTCGGACATATGCGTAATTTCATTTAAATACGTTTATTATACTTTACAATATTTTCCGTAAATGGCGTCAAAAGTTGATAACATTTTCAGAGTACATGCATCATTTTTTTACTTTATTTATAAAATATGTTGTAAATTTTGTAAACGTATTTAATGAAATTACGCAGATGTCCGAAGGTACAATATCGCATTATTACATTTGTACCGAAGACTTGTGTATTATCGCATCCATCGCCATGTGTCACATCGGTAAGATAATTACAACAGAGATTCTACTTTCACTTTCAAAAGTTGCAATACAACATATTTCCGATAGGTTTTTGTTCCGTTCCAACCATGGATTGAAATACGTATTGTTTATTTGATATGATTTGCCAATTTGTATATTTCTGTCGTGAGACTTCAATTTCCAAGCAGCTCCGTACACCCAGATTATAACACTAGTTTCGTTAACGCTTCAATGATTGAATAATGTCAGAATAATGACATGCCTGTAAATGAGTACGAGTGCGAGTATGTATTCGTCTTTATACATGCTCATTTCGTGGCCACAAAAACGTTAGTTGATAAATAGAATACAAGTCTAGTGTCTGGCAAAATAAACATTTATTCACCATTACCCCAATTATTGAATGGCATTATTATATATTATTATATATTTTATATCAGACGTAAATTTCCACACGGATATTAGGAGCGATAACCGTGTTTTTTTAAGCATTAAATTGGTATAAATAAAGATCATGCGTCATTTGCATATGGAAATAGCCTGATACCACCGCCAGTCAATTAGTATATAAGTAAAATACTAAAATTACTAAATGATTATATTTGTGTAGTGGGAACTCGTAATTTTTATAACTGGTGAAATAGTGCCACAACTATACACTTATTTAATTCCTTTAAAAACAATTTGAGCCTACTGAGTGGGCATTTGCCTTTATTTAGGTTCATCAGACTCCTATCGGAAACGGTAGGAAGCCTCAAAATTCCTACGAATTTCCAAGACGTGTCGAATGATCTTGAAACACGAGCCGAGTAATCTCTATTGTTTAACGACTGTACACAACCGCCTGCGTTAATCTTGCCCATATGTCAAAGTTTCTGAATATCTATTGGTAATCTCAATTCGCAATCAAGCAGCTTGATTGGCTGGGCCTGAGGTGTGCTCAGTCGCAGCCAATCAAGCAGCTATATTTCAAACACAAGATTCAAGTACTTTGTAATAAGCACATTTACATATATTGAGAAGATTAGCGCAGGCGGTGGTGTATGGTGACTTAACATGTAGTTTTTGTTGCTTTTTGTCCCGCCTGCTTTAGCAGAAGCGGGACATAGGTATAGATTTTCCGTCGGCGTCGTCGTCGTCGGCGGCGGCGGTGGCGGCGTCAACATTTCACGTTAAGTTTTTGCATTTAGCTCAGTTTCCAGAAAACTATAACTCCTACGACCTCCATACTTGGTATACATCAACACTGCGGTGTAAGCATCTAACACAGAGGGAACACATGTGACCCTCACCTACTTTTCATGGTTCATTGACATACTTTTCACATGCATTCAACGTTAAGTTTTTGAGTTTAGCTCTGTTTCTAAAACTTAACGCTCATGTTAATTCATTGTAACTTCTGCTTCCCTCAATGGAATGCTTTAATATCCCATACATGCAAAGGTCAAGGTCGCTGACTTAGAAATTTCCGTGTTTGGAAAAGTTAATGCTCAGTTTATGCTTTAATATTCCTTACATACATTTGTAACAACATCCTGCATCATTCTACAGAAAGCCCATGGTGCCCGCTAACCCCAAATGTCAAGGTCACTGACTTAGAAATTTCCGTGTTGGAAAAGTTAACGGTCAGTTTATGCTTTGATATTCCATACATGCATTTGTAACAACATCCCGTATCATTCTACAGAAAGCCCATGGTGCCCGCTAACCCCAAAGGTCAAGGTCACTGACTTACAAATTTCCGTGTTTGGAAAAGTTAACGCTCAGTTTATGCTTTAATATTCCATACATGCATTTGTAACAACGTCCCGCATCATTCTACAGAAAGCCCATGGTGCCCGCAAACCCCAAAGGTCAAGGTCGCTGACTGCTAACCCCAGAGGTCAAGGTCACTGACTTAGAAATTTCAGTGTTTGGAAAAATTAACGCTCAGTTTATGTTTTGATATTCCATACATGCCTTTGTAACAACATCCCGCATCATTCTACAGAAAGCCCATGTTGCCCGCTAACCCCAAAGGTCAAGGTCACTGACTTAGAAATTTACGTGTTTGGAACAATTAACGTTCAGTTTATGCTTTAATATTCCATACATGCATTTGTAGCAACATCCCGCGTCATTCTACAGAAAGCCCATGGTGTCCGCTAACCCCAAAGGTCAAGGTCACTGACTTAGAAATTTCCGTGTTTGGAAAAGTTAACGCTCAGTTTATGTTTTAATATTCCATACATGCATTTGTAACAACATCCCGCATCATTCTACAGAAAGCCCATGTTGCTCACTAACACCAAATTTTATACAAGCTCCATATATACTATCAAACTGCGCCAGGCGGGACATTTTGCTCCGCGGAGCTCTTGTGTTTATTACATACTTATAAATACGCTAGCATATTTTTGTTCGTTGTTTGTATATGTAAATTTCCAAAAGCACATTTTCTGCAATAATTTAAACCACATTTTGCCATGATAACTCGCATTATATTGTTCTTGGAGATCAAATATCTGCATATTACACAATGACAGAGATAAGAATCAAAGTAATGAAATAACTGAAACTGTATCACCAGAAACAAAAAGTAGGAACGTGTGCCTGCCTTACACTGGTAATGCCCCCATTTGCAGCCTTTATAACAATCTTGATCTTCTGTGGGGTGCATTAATTACACCCGTCGTAGACATACATGTACATACTATATACATACATACTATATACAAAATTGGAGCAAAAAGGCACATTCACCATCAAAATAGTTATCATAAAATATGAATTATAACCGTTCATAAATATTCCGTTTTTTTACCACATAATAAGTATACGGGTTCCGGCGAATAAACCAGTCCCCGAAAATGGCGACTGACAGCCATAGATAATTATACTAAAATAGATAAATAGAATGGCGATACCTAAAAGTAGTAACGCACATCTGACGCTGACATAACTGCATCTGACGATACATGGCGCAGCAAATGCGTCTCCATGAACTGCATTTGATGGTCCCGGGAGCTTAGCGCAGACTTTCCGTCGATAGACACGGGAATCGATTCTTCGCATAAACGACAGAAGTTTGGGCCAAAGTACAGAGACCACCAAATGCAGCTTAACAAGATGCGTTTGATGCGCCATATTTCATCATCAAAATCCGTTACATAATAAGGACAAAATAAAGAACTAAGTACTTTGAATCGGAGGCTTCTGGAAGTTTCAGTACGTGTTGTTGTCGCATAGTTGTCTATGATGGCTACTGGCGTGGATGTATTTTATAAATTCACACACACTCGCTCCATCTTCATCCACTTACAATGTTCTCTCGATTTGAAATTATGTTACACACGTGCTCTTTATGTCAAACAAAATAAATCTAGAGGGGGTGATAATTTCTATTTACATAGGTCAGGGAAAATAGTTTTCCAAAATGGCCGCCAACAGCAATAACATTGGACATTTTCGTCATATTATAGAAATGTTCGCCGTATTATATGGCCGAATCACACACAATAGTAATGTTACCACCTCATAGTGGACCTGCTGAAAGTCGATGCATCATGTTGGATGCGTAAATAAATAAATATTTATATGCGAAACAAAATCAAAATGACCGCCCAAAATAGCCAACTTGACATTATAATTATCTAGTATCGCTAATATCAAATATGTTGTATGTACATCGTTTACAAATAGTCCCTAGTATGTATTTGCATACCTATTGGAGATGTTTGGTTATATATGTATGTGTGTTGTGGTGAAATAATAGTTTATACGATGGCAGACAGCATTCGATGGATGCCTACGGTTTACCGTATTGCAAATAAGCATGTTCAACAAATGTATTGATAGTCACTTGGTTATATCTCTCATGGATACACTTCTATTCATTAAAGAAATAATTTAATAGGTATATTATGAGTACTGCTACTTTTATAAATTTAAAATGACCACCATAGATGTCACACATTTTCATTTTATTATTTATCACCAATAGAACATGTATAGAAACTGATATCGTGCGAATACATTTACCGTTTTTGGATGTATATTCAGTCACGGAACTGTTGCGATGTGTCACCGTCATATCTAAGAATGATTCATCCAATGTATGCTGTCCGACCTGTATGCACGTGCCTCGACGTTATTGACATGCACTTTTGTTGTTAGACATACAACTGATAATGTTTCAATGCTGCATTTAAAAATTAATTTCTGTTATAATAAAAAATAGGACATAGACTATAATTATACCAGAGATAAAAATAATTACTCACTCATCGAAATATAGCATCACCTAGCTTCAACATTGCATACATGTTTCCTGTGTAGCTGCTTTCTTTTCATAGCCCACAGACTTAAAAATAATATAACCGTAATTTGGATGATTCAAAATGTATCAGTATGAGACACATAACTTCAAATATAATTTGCAGTTGTATCACTTACTATTCTATTATGTTCGTGTCTTCAAGCGCAAATGCATGTGTAGACTAAAATTAATAACTACAGTTCGTACACTATGTAACACAGTTCTCTTTAAATCTTGCACGGAATACAGTATCGCATGTACACCGACTGGTGCAGTTCAACTGGATAATCGTGGATAATAAGTCCAAGAATGAGTACATTCAACGGTCAGCCATATTGACCAAGCATTATATCATATGGCGTTATTAATATATTTCACATGACTGCTTACTTACAAATGTAGGTATGCTTCTTAATGAAACTCTATTCTTGCACGATTATGAGAAAAGTGATGTTCACCGCCGCCGAAGGCAGAGGTGAACATCACTTTTCGAATGTCCGTAAATCTCATGTACACCGACGCAAAATACTATAATTGTTTTATTATATGACCCATGCCACGAATATTCATAAAATCAGGAAAAGTCACTAAGCGTGTAAGCACAATATCAATTACATGTGTCATATTTACGCATGCGCTCTAAGGAGGTGAACAATATGTGTGTGTACATGAATAAACATATCTCAGACCGGTCTCCAATGCCCTCAGAGGTCTATATTACATTTGTAGATAATCACTTGGCCGTGTTTCGGCCTATGAGAATGACTGAAATACTTATTCATATAATAATACCTTTTATTACACTCTTGACAATTATTTGCACGGGTTTCGCTGTGAGACAAAACCCGTAATCAACTCCTTACAAATAATTAACAGTGAAGAAAACACCCGTAATTGCGCGCCTGTTTTCTTGGAAACCACGAGCTACAATGCAAAATGTTTAATTTTTATTACAGTCAAAATAAAATTATGAAAATTTGGAAAGAGTCTCGACTAATATAGAATGTTAATGTGATTGAACAAATTCCAAACATGCACTCAAATATATCTGGTTCATAGAAACAGCTGCGTAATTTGGATTTAAACAAGTTTACATGACGTCACATTTAACGTCGCACAACGTAACGTCAAAACGCGGGAAAACACGTCATTGTATAACTATTCATGCGCACATCACAATTCATTGATTATATTCTCAAAAATAGACTAAATGTGCATATGTATCCGCCGTGGAAGTGTAATAAATAAGATATTCCATCGTACATGTGTGAATAGCGGAAATAATACACTCGTGTCCGTCGTTCTCTACGCTCACTCGTTGCTTACACGGAAGCCGACGCACACTCGTGTATTATTTCCCGCTATTCAAAATGTACGATGGAATATCCTCTATTTATTTCATAAAATTGGCTTTCACAGTGTAATAACATAGTGTAATAACAATCATAATACACTAGATTATGTTAGGCCATGTTAGGAGACTCACTGATTTCATCCACACAGAGAATAAATGACAGTCTTTAGTTTGAGTCTGTATAATGCGTTAGCGATGGCATGTTTACATTCAATTGAGGACGTTGGTGCATACACATACATAATTAATACAATACATATTTTTGAAACGTGTCAATCGTGCAGTGTACATTGGGTATTTGACATTTGATACCACGTGTTTAAATAGCGGACCAAGGTCTAAACATGCATTAAATACACCTAAACGTATCAGTAAGTGAAAACAAATATAACTGACAATGTAATGAATTTTAACTCCCTGTTATAACATTGCAATGTGCAATGAGTAAATTTATGGAGCTAACAACTTACATTAACTTATTTTGTAATGCGTTATATTAGAGGGAACAAAACATCCATTAACTTAATATTTGTTTTCACTTATTTTCGGAACTGTAACATATGACGTAACTGTGACGTCATTTATGTACATTATAAACTGATGCTGACAACCAGAATCAACGCAAGATTGCCTGCCGTCTGTTTCAGTTAAAGCTGTCCATTTAGTATTGATATATGGACAATATTGAATTGATTGTCAAGGAACATTTAAAAATAAGTATTTTTGTTTTTTTTATTAATTCGGTCACATATTTATAATATTACAAACTTATATGCTTTCCCTATCATTGACAAATGTTACATGTGAGAAATGTCATTACTGTTTCTGCAAGAAGAAACTCCTACATGTATGACCAATATTTTCCTGATTTCGGAGTTAGTGGAATGACTTAAAAATATCTATTTTTTTTCGAAACAACACCACTCTTCCAATCTCATTTTTCCCATGTTAATATCTAATAGGGAAATTGTTTACTTTTGGCCGACTTTTAAACATGACAAAGAAGGCTACTTCTTAATTGTGCCTAAAAGTAATAATTATGACAAAAAACATTTGTTGCAATGTTTACTTACATATTGGAATAGCGTTGTACGTTTAAGCTCTGGTATGAATGTGCTGCGAGTATTTCATGTGTACGTGTGTTGCAGTGGAATATGGACGCATTTTTGTTTATCACTACCCATTGGGCTTGACATCTGGCCGCCACTTTTCCAACCTACACTATTGCCTGCGCTAATATTCCCAATATATGTCTGTTTTTATTTCAAAATGCATACATACACCTGAATAGTGTGATGATTCAAATGAAGCAGCTTGATTGACTGAGCCTGAGCATATCATGCGCATATCATGAACTGTCGACGTACATTTTGTACACAGTTTTCATGAGATATCGCACATCTGCTTGGCTTAGGTGAAATGTCACACTTTCTCCTACTATTATTATGGTTTACATGTTCATTAAAGTGGTGGACAGATTGTTATGTCGCGCCATGCTTTGTAAATTCAGCTGTGTAGATAGCCTATTATCCTTGCCTTGTTATATATATTGATTGTATTTATGTTAATTTATTCGTGTGGTAAAGTATCGTTTCCGTGTGTTCCAACTGGAAGTGAACGTGGTCCAAACGTTTGGCACCGCGCGTTTCTTGTGCTCCTATTAGTCAATTAAATCAAAGCTGTTGTTAGGCAGTTAACACAAACAAAGAAACAGAGAAACAACTCATAGTCAATAGATCAAGGTCACATAGACGACCATGCCGGTGTATCTTGCTATCAAGTGTAATGTTACATGTAGTTTAAACCACAGGTTCGAGAACAAAATACCTGATTATCACGTTTCTAATATAAATTATAAGGTAAGCAACGCGGTGAAAAGCGCGCCTTTTGCGAACTCGTTAAAATGATAGAAATCGTTATGTTATCATAACAGTTCATGTTGAAGATGTGTAAAAAGACATCGTTCAGTGCCACAGTGCCGTTCAGCGGGTTAAACAGTACGTGGTCTCTGTGACACAGCACTGTTTTGTTCACATGATCTTCCCCACAAAAAGTCGTCGAAATCGACGGTCCCCTAGAACTGCGAAACGCGTTCCGATTGGCTATTTCTGTCAATGACGTTACGTCACGCTAGTTTTGCTGTAGCAATGCCGGACAAATTGTTTTAGAAACTACAGGTTAATTCACATATTTATTCACAATTATTAGGCACAACGAAGTTGGAATGGTTCACATTTCATTGTAGATATATTAATCTACGTAGTTGATGTAGATATAGTCTCGACAATACCGCGAAATATCTGCTTTTCTGTGCACATTATTAATATTTTCAGGGGCCGTTGATTTCGACGACTTTTTGTGGGGCGGGCAGTGTGACAAAACTAGTATGCTATATCACATGCACACTTAACCCGGTAAACTGGAATGTGACTCTGAATGATGTATGTTTAAACATATTCAACGTCACGTGTTTTAGACAGGTACCGATTTTTATCATTTTACCGGGTTTAACAATTGCATCTGTTTTACTACATTGCTGACCTTACACTTATACTAGAAACGATACTGACATGCGAGTTTTGTTCAATCACCTGTGGTTTAAACATATGTTATTGTTGATTGTACAACACATGTAGGTTTGCACTACAACTTCTACCTTCTTACATGTACCAAGGGCGATTTCACGTAGTGGAAAACCCGGCGCGGTTTACCTGACACATATATGGAACGCCAAATATTCATAAACTCAAATAATTATTGCTAGCTCTAAATAAATAATTAGAGCTAGCATTCAATATTCAGAGCTAGCTCCAAATCATTTGATTCATTTCGAGCTAGCTCTAAATGAGTTAGAGAGAACATTAATTAGACGGGCTTTTAGAGCTAGCTCGAATTGATTTACAGCTAGCCCCAAATGATTTAGAGAGCTCGTCAAATGAATTGGAGCTAGTTCTACATATTTAATGCTATAATTATTTGAGTTATGTAGATTTGGCGTTCCATACAAATACGGCGAAACAACTACCCGAAAAGGCGATATATCGTACATCTACATCGAGAAAACATGAATAAGACTAAACAAGTGACTTGTATTTCACACGACTGAAACATTGTCATTCATTTATCTACACAACCGTCTGCGCTAATCTTGCCAATGTGTGTCAATTTCTTTATCACAAGACACTTATTAAATATTGTACCTGAAGGCAAGCAGCTTGCTTGGCTGAGCCTGAGCTGTGCTACAGCTCAGGCACAGCCACTCAAACTGCTTGTCTGCGAGTTGATATTAATGGTTGTTCAGAAACGTTGACATCTGGGCAAGATTAACGCAGACGCTGGTGTATGTATGTTAAAGAATAAACGATATGTTAAGCTTTATCGGTGTATACACTGAACACCATCAGTCGGTAGTGTGGACACGATCAATTCTAAAAAATGACGTTTATTTCGTATAATTCCCACCATATTATATTTTCAAGCAAATACAATTATTTTAAATTAATATTTGCTTCATTGTATTTGACATTAAATATGCGCCCCTTAAGGTGGAAACAGACAAGTTAAGTAGTAGCCGTTGAAAGTGGAAACGTGGTCTGGACAAAAATACCGTTCCTTTAAAGGGTCATATGAAGATTTTTTGGGACGAAAATAATAAAATATAAAACTATTTTCATCATGGCCGTACGTAATGTGGTTTAATTGAAGACATATGACGATACTAGGGCGGCTGCTATATGAGTGTGTGTGGCATCTGCCGCGGGTGACATACAGCGATTTGTAATGGGGCATCTGCCGTGGGTGGCATCCTTGGACATTTGCCGCGATGGCATACCAGCGGTGTGTGATTGGGCATCTGCCGCTGATGACATATCAGTGGTGTGTGATTGGGCATCAGTCGCGGGTGGCTTA
>CM055280.1:14242158-14259778 GCA_029237695.1 Conchocele bisecta | reverse complement strand
CACTTAGTTGAGCTGCAAAAAGCAAACTTGTTTTAAAGTTTAAATTTGTTATATTTTTTATATCACTTGTTCCCTATTTAGTAAATGAAGAAAATCAATAATCAATTTGTAAATGTAAAATACGCAATGATTTTGAAATCAGGGGGTATAGTACGCTTTAGACACAAAGCTTATCTGGAGCTCTGTGTGCAGATCAAGGTGGGCTGACTCATCATATCAGCTCCTGTTGTCGGGATATACACTGTTTCAAGGTGCATGATCACATCACTGTTTCAACGTGCATGATCACATCACTGTTTCAACGTGCATGATCACATCACTGTTTCAACGTGCATGATCACATCACTGTTTCAACGTGCATGATTCACATCAACTGTTTCAACGTGCATGATCACATTACTGTTTCAACGTGCATGATCACATCACTGTTTCAACGTGCATGATCACATCACTGTTTCAACGTGCATGATCACATGGTTACAACAACAATGTCGCCCACTCAAAAGTAAGTATTATTTGATATTTTCCTTAATATGCAACGGATTTTGATGAAATGTGGCTCAGCAAATGCGTCTTCATGAGCTGCATTTGGTGGTCCACAGAGTTCGGCACAGACTTATGTCGTTTTTGCGAAGAATTGATTTCCGTGATTTCCATCGATTCTTCGCAAAAAACGACTGAAGTCTGGGCGAAAATACAAAGACCACCAAATGCAGCGCCATATTTCATCAAAATCCGTTACGTAATAAGGACACTATAAAAGAATACGTACTTTGAATCAGATGGATTCTGGAAGTTTCAGTACTTGTTGTTGTTGTTAGTACCACGTGATCATACACCTTGTGTTTGTGAATGTTTTATCCTATTTCTTTTGTTTACACAATTTAATTCCTCTTTGGATTAATGTAAAATTAACTTCCAAATACTTCTGGGAGAAAGTTTTAATTATGTGCTTTTTATTATGCCCCCTATGCAATAGCAATAGGGGGGTGGGATATTGCGTTGCTCTTGAGATTCTGTACGTCCGTTCATCCGTCCGTGTACGGAACCTCAAGAGCAACTCGATATGCAGGGCTGAAAAATATTCACTTTTTATACTTGCCCGGCCGCGCAAGTATAATTATAATCTACTCGCCCAGACCAAAAAGCTACTTGCCAAACATTTTAGGAAAATGCAAGAAGTAGTAATACCTTTTCGAAAAAGGTTAGGCAATTAACTTGTTTAGAACCATCCAATAGAATAGTACATAACATGTTTATATGCTTTCTGAAATTATTTTATGCGATAAGAAATATAATGAGAACAAGTGTTATTTGTGGCTGTGACTGGAAAAATGGGGCTTATGGGTTCTGCGACCAGTGTAGATACAGATCAGCCTGTGCATCCGCACAGTTTGATCAGGATCTTGCACTGTTCACTATTCCATCAATGAAACACTCATCATGCTTCCAACATGCAATATAGATTATTATCAGACTACAGGAGCTGTGGAGGGTGTGCTATTTGATCAGGACATACACTGGTCACAAATCCAATAAGTCCATTTCTCTAGTCACAACCACAATTTTAATTAAACGCGGGTGCATCATTATTTAGAAGACGATCTACGCATCAATTGTCCAGATGCTTTGTAACTTTATTAAGCGTTTCCAATACACAGATTCATTTTGCAGTGGCTATGTATGCAGCGTCTTGGAAACTATTTTAATTCGGTATATTCGCTGATTATTATTAGCGCAAGTGTTTGTTGACCATCGTAAAAAGTGTGTAGTTAACGCAGTACACTTCCAGCGACACGCCCTGCACAAATTGCATCTGGTGATAATGCCCTTACTAAAACACACGAGGCACACTGTCAGCAGAACGAGACGCGTGGTCCGTTAGAGTGAGTAAAAACTATCCGCCGAGCGCATAGCAACTGTCTGAACGTCCAATTGTCGAGTACAGGGATGCTGTAATTGATAAATATCCCGGTTTCTAATGTAAACATTAAAAACATCATTTCCGGTTTTGATTTTTGATCGCGGAAAGCGTTAGGAAAAGCAATAAAAGAATGGAACTTAAGATGCGAATTTTGTCAGTTCCGTAAATTTTCGGAAAATACAGAATGGCCTTTCCCGATTTGTCACTCGCCAAATCGGGCCAGTGACAAGAAAATCCTCTCGCCAACACGAAAATTGACTCGCCATGGCGAGCGGGGCGAGTGAATTTTTAAACCCTGATATGCACTCCTTGCTATCGCATGAAATATTCTTAAGTGCAAATTTAGGATAGTCTGGAAATTGCAATTGATGGATTTACATTTATTGGACATAATGCTCAATAAATGTAAATCCAATATTTGTTTACAAGAAAACCTTAATGTGAAATTTACAGACTATCATAATTTTTGCACTGACGAACATTGTCGTCGTACGAAGTTTAGTGAAACGCACCCCTGGTCCCAAAGTGCATAAATCCCATTACTCCAGTCACAGCCACGTATGAAACGAGCCGTGTGATTTTGTACCTAAGAAGTTGTGCGATATCTCATCAAATATGTTTACAAAATTTTCCTTAAATGACGTTTAAGTTCAGAGTAAATGCATTTGTTGTGAAATTTTCGTCAACTTTAGGCCTTATTTGCACAAAATATCAGTTTTGTAAATATCTTTAATGGAAAATCGCACATCTTCTTGGGTACAAAATCACATGGCTTTTCTGCTGAAATGGAGTTACGTAATATTCAACTATTAATTTTATTAATTGCCTACAGAGTTACTCAAGGAGTCTGCAGTATACAAGGAGAGATTTGCCCCCGGGGACAAGTGCCAGGTGAGGCCATTGCAATTGCAGTAGAATGTCTATATACCCCATAGAACACCCAGTAAGCCTCTGTTTGCTTAACCATTAGAATGCGGGCAACAAAAATTGTCATCTGCTGTTGCGTTGTATTTTGTCTTCTTTCTCAATAAAAACATGTTTGACAGCATTTCAGAATCATTTCCAATCCCTATAGAACACCCAGAAAGCCTCTGCTTGCTTAACCATTATAACGCGGGAAACAAAAATTGTCGTCTGCAGTTGCGTTGTGTTTTGTCTTCTTTCTCAATAAAAACATGTTTGACAGCACTTCAGAATCATTTCCATTGGAAATGATTATGAATTGCTGTCGAATCATGTTTTTGATGACAAAAAAGGAAATTACTTCAGCGTTGTCAGGGTTACCTTCTTTTGATGCCTTTACCCTGATAAACATCACTGGGTCAGAAATTATTACCATATATGAATTATAAAATATGAGGTTGTCTACATACGGTATTTACACTCGATCAACTTATTTTTGCTTGACGTTTTATCTTTTGTAACATTCTGTAGCTAGCTCAGAAATTCTGACCATATATGGGTTAAAAAACATGATGTATTCTACATACAGTGTGTTCACTTTTCACTTAGTTTCACTTAATATTTTATCTGTTGTATAGATCCGTATCGGTTCACGCTTACATGACCCTTAAGAATAACCGAGTACCCTGTGATATATACTACAAACAAATATTATAATGAGTTAATTTATATGTGACTTGTTGGGTGTTGTTGGTTTTATTAGTCTTCTGTCGTTGGAGAAACGCACCCAATCTTTAGTTGAGACTTGCACGATTATCAACATAGTCTTCCACAATGTCACATGTAATTGGCAACATTGTATGTATGTACCTTTTACCTCTAATACATTGACCAGAAACAAAATGATTTCATGATTATTTTATCTTTCTGGGGGCCATTTCACTAAACTTCGTACGACTAAAATGTTTGGAAGTGCAAAATTATGATAGTATGTAAATTTCATATTAACTATGTGTTCTTGTAAACACTTATTGGATTTACATTTATTGAGCATAGGCTGCATGTGCAGCCTATGCTCAATAAATGTAAATCCATCAATTGAAATATACAGACGATCTTAAATTTGCACTTACAAAACATTTTAGTCGTACGAAGTTTAGTGAAACAGGCTTTTAAATTTCTGCATGGTTCTACACTGGTCTATGTATACTTATTTATTTTCATTAAATGAAGCTGTTTACACCCAGGTTTTGAATGACTTTCGCTCAGTCGTCAGTTTATGGTGTTATTTACCCGTGATAGCGGTGTTTTGTGACTGATGTGTGTGGTGTTTGGAGTCGTCATGAATTCAATACAGTTTTATAGAGATGCTGTAATTAACAGGATAGTGTAGTGTTAATTAAACTTTTAATGAATGGGTCGTACTGTGTGAACTGTCGGTGTAACATGGGAATATATTTTTCTGTGTTTGAAAAACTGGTTAAAAACAGGTAATAAGTATAACATGTTGGTTATTTACCCTTAGACCGCTACACACAACAATTGTCGTCTGCTGTTGCTTTTATATGTTTTGACAGCATGTTTTGACCGCACTTCAGCATCATTTCCAATGGAAATGATTCTGAAGTGCTGTCAAAGCATGATGTAAATGATTCTAAGTGCTGTCAAAGCATGTTTTTGATGATAAAATGATAAAAGTAGAAAATAGAAAATAAACAGCAGACAACAAAAACTTTAGATAGCGATTGTAATGGGTTAAATAGAGGATCTTGTATGAATAATATATTTATTTATTCAAGTTTACTGAATATAGTTTTCGTATTTCGTCTGTCCGTAAGATTTGTGTTTATAAAGTGTTTCATGTACCCATTATGTCTGCTACCGTAAGTCGGATTGACTTGAAACTTCATTTACTTCTTTATCATCATCCATATTTTCTTTCTATAGCTCACCTATGCGGCTTTCATGTCCAATGTCAAGGTTAAAGGCTCATTCCTGTCTGTATAATAGCTTGCTGTTGAATGGATGGAAAACCCTGATCAATTACTCAATCCCCTGAACAGGTAGATTGTCATGTGTAAATAGAGCTTTCTGTTGAATGGATGTAAAACACCAATCAATCATTCATCCAACCAACCAATCAGTCAATCAATCGATCTTCCGCAGGTGTTGTTGGAGGGGGAACACTACCATGGCCATATACAGGAATTAAGGCCTGATGATGATGCCGTCATAGTCTTCATTGAGGAGCTCGGAGAAAAGTGAGTGACTGCCATAATGCTCCCTACTGGCCCATCGCTATTACACTGTCTTGAGCATGAACTCGTTGTTGTGCTCAAATCAGGAAGCTGTGCTCAGTCTCAGCCAATCTAGCTGCCTGTTTTTCAAGAGCTGTGCTCAGTCTCGGCCAATCTAGCTGCCTGTTTTCAAGAGCTGTGCTCAGTCTCAGCCAATATAGCTGCCTGTTTTCAAGAGCTGTGCTCCGTCTCGGCCAATCTAGCTGTCTGTTTCAAGAGCTGTGCTCAGTCTCGGCCAATCTAGCTGCCTATTTCAAGAGCTGTGCTCAGTCTCAGCCAATCTAGCTGCCTGTTTTTAAGAGCTGTGCTCGGTCTCGGCCAATCTAGCTGCCTGTTCTCAAGACCTGTCTCTGAGAATGAAAGTGCCTGATTTCTAGTACTAATTCGGAAAACATGCTCACAATGTTCCATAAGCTGCATTAACCTGGCCATTTTAAATATACTTTCCATAAGCTGCATTAACCTGGCCATTTTAAATATACTTTCTGAGTATGTTCTAATGTTAAGGATGTGTTATTGGTCGAGGCTGATCTGTGCTCTGTCTCATCCAATCAAACAGCCTGTTTTCGAGTACAAATCTAGAAAGATCATGTCCAAAAGTGTGATGATCACATGTACAGCCCTTTACCCTATATAAACAGTCTCTGACTCGGCTAATCAACACATTTGGTTCAACATATTCAGCCAAAGTATCTGACAGCGACTTTCTATGTTATGGTTGGCCAGGGTTTTTTTTATTTTTTTTTAAACAAAATCCTGGCTACCGTTATTAACCCTAAATATTCGGACACAATTTGCTTTGGAAATCCCTTCCCCAATAATAATAAGGGTTTCCCAAAACAAATTATATCCAAATACATTGTTATTGTGATTAGACCACTACTGCCATACTAACCCTAACTATTGGCACGCTCACTGTTGTGGGGAAACCATATATTCTCCAAATAAATGGTGTCTGAATATTTAGGGTTATTACAGTATTTGATTGATGAACAATGGGCGGCTGCGACGACAGCATCACAATATTCACAATGTTTGTATTGATGAATATATCCATCCTTGAGAATTCATAACTTAATGGTGAAATTTACTGGATTCACACTTTGATCCAAATGATTCGGTGTTATAACGGTGCCTGGCACTGGATCAGTACACTGCTTTGCAGTGCTGAACGTTTTGATTGTCATTTCTGTGCTCATGGAACAGTATATGTGGCTGTGAAATGGAACTTATGGGATTTGTGACCAGTGTAGCTCCTGATCAAATAGCAACTCCTCTGGTCTGATTGATAATGGTCTGTATTGCTAGTTAGAAGCGAGATGGTTGATTCATTGATGGAATAGCGAAGTGTGCAGATCAGGATCAGACTGTGCAGATGCACAGGCTGATCTGGATCTACACTCGTCGCAAAACCCCAGTTTCTCCTGTCACAGCCACATATAACAAATGATATATACCGCTCTATGTAACTCCATAATATTCATTACTTCCCCTTAAAGGTACATGCCCACTCAGTAGCACAAAACTGTTCTTTATATCAGAGACATTATCTGAGGAATTTTCTGACAAAATAAACATTCATTCACCATTCATTCACCATTATCCCACGTATTGATTGGCATTATTATACATTTTATATCGGACAAAAATTTCCACACTGATATCAGGGGCGATAACTGTGTTTCGTAAAATATTAAGACATAACTATTTATTCTCTATCTATTTTTTTGATGTGCAATGATCATACTTTATAATCTGTCGAAAATATTACATTTAATTAGCATAAATAATTAAAAAATATCATGCCTCGTTTGCTATCAAAATAGCTTGATACACTGCGCGTCATTATCAGTAAAATAATATTATTAAATGATTATATCTGTATAGCGGACAGTTTTAGAACTGTTGGAATAGTGACACAATTATACACTTACTTAATTCCTATAAAGACCATGTTGTGCCTAATTCCTATAAAGACCATGTTGTGCCTACATAGTGGGCATGTACCTTTTAACTTTGGGTATTAACCATATGATGGTATTGGGTGTGTCATTTTTAACCGTTTATCCAAATTCAATAGCTCCAGTTATGAATTTCATAAAAAAGTGCTTTTTTGATGGATTATTCTCACATCTACGGAGATGAAAATAAATTAGTCGGCAAATTGACTGCATTATATGGGACTGGCTGCTGACAAAATGGTCGTATATTTTTGATCAGCATAGCTCCACACATTCTAACCAGCCACATTTTGTCCGCCACTGCGGTATAGTGTCATCAGTGAAATATTAGATATTAGAATATCAGATAAAATTGTGACAATGGATATATGAAGACAACCACGGTCTACAGATATTACAAATGACATGATGTTGTTTGTGTCAGTCGCTGTTCTCTGCATATTCAATGATGATAACTGGCGTTCTATACTGCTTCACAGCTGGACACTGATGATACAGCAGTAAAGGCAGGCAATCCCCAGACACACATTTGAGACACGCCATGTGATTTTGTACCTTCAAACATCTGCGTAATTTCATAAAATATGTTTACAAAATTTACAATATTTTCCATAAATGTCAAAATTTTCACAGTACATGCTGAATTTTATTTTATGCAGATGTCCGAAGGTTCAAAATCACATGGCGTGTTTCATTTGTGGTCACAAATACCATAAGCCCTATTCTTCCAGTCACAGTGACAAATTTGTGACTGTGACTGGAGGGCTTATGGCATTTGTGGACAGTGCCCTCCTGATTTCATAGTGCACTTATGTTGTTTGAGAAGGATCTATACTGTTTGTTTGTTTGTTGTTGGCGAGTAGTTCATCGACAGAATAGTGGATAGTGTGCTCACTGATCAGACAGCCCCATTTCTTCAGTTGGTCACATTTATAATTGATTTACTTTGCCGAACATAATATGTAAATATATTACTGGTACACCTGATATGCAGACACTAGATATCCAGATGCATGATGCATCCGGCACCTACGCTGGCTCGTAACGATCAGTCAGTATTTGTGAGTATTTTTCATAATTTAGAATACCGCTTTGCTGTTTAATTGATTAGTCCAGATATTAATTGATTTTCCAAAGTAATATACATCAGCAGCTTGCGAACTTCTGAACATGATCTTGTGAACATGATCTGTGTGTTTCTGTAGGTGGAACACCAGTCATTCTTCCAACAAACAGTCTGGATCTGCATCAAGCTGTGAGAGTGAGCTAGCAGATCAGGAGCTACACTGGTTGCACATGTTATATTCCCTATTTCTCAGTCGCAACTATTGACTAGATTAATATACAAATAAAATGCAGACATATTGGATGGAAAACGTTTTTGTAATAAGTTGGGATTTGTCAAACAGTTTACGTAAAATTAACAGCAGCAATTGCGAGAGGATAATTATTACCACCGGTATGTTAGACGTAAGAGTCGGATACTCTACAGGATGTCAACAATTCTAAATAGCTTTAGTCTATTTTATTTGTGTCAAAAATTGTCGCTCTTTGAACAAGCATTTGAACATGTTTTATTTTGAGATAAAAAACAAAACAATCGTGTTATTCTATACTAATTCTTAAATTTGATGCAGGGTTGCCTCCGATATTAATCAAATCATAACCAGTCTAGTGTATCAACTTGTGTCGCGCGTATCTCCAAATGTATTTCAGTTAGTCGTGAAACTACAGGAATACTGGTCATCGTGTGAAGTTGCGCACCTGGGGTTTTAGATGCAGATTCATCCAGTATTCAATGAGTTATGGCCCTTGACTTAGTGAAAAGTAGGGATTTTCAACTTGTGTCGCGCGTATCTCCAAAAGTATTTCAGTTAGTCGTGAAACTTTACAGGAATACTGGTCATCGTGTGAATTTGCGCACCTGGGGTTTTAGATGCGGATTCATCCAGTATTCACAGAGTTATGGCCCTTGACTTAGTGAAAATGGGGGATTTTCAACTTGTGTCGCGCGTATCTCTAAATGTATTTCAGTTAGTCGTGAAACTTTACAGGAATACTGGTCATCGTGTGAAGTTGCGCACCTGGGGTTTTAGATGCGGATTCATCCAGTATTCACGGAGTTATGGCCCTTGACTTAGTGAAAATTGGGGATTTTCAACTTGTGTCGCTCGTATCTCTAAATGTATTTCAGTTAGTCGTGAAACTTTACAGGAATACTGGTCATCATGTGAAGTTGCGCACCTGGGTTTTTAGATGCGGATTGATCCAGTATTCACGGAGTTATGGCAGTTGACTTAGTGACAAAATTTGTGTTGGGTGTATCTCCAAAACTAATTCAGTATAATATATAATATAATACCGCATTTGCTTGGAAAATTTCACCAACTTTTGTTAGCCTTGTGAAAAGCTGTGGCCATTTATAGAAATCATTTTTCGGCAAAAATCTCATATACGATAATGTTGATTATATTAGGTGTCAGCTCAATTATACTGTACTTTCGGCTTTTTATGCCTGACGTTTCAATTTCCATATTTCCTCACTTTTATTTTTTTATCTCACAATATACAGCTAACTTATGTAGAAAATACAAGGTAGCTACATTTATCCCGTCAACACAGTGCGTATGTGCCGTGAAACACGGTGCCGTGAAACATTTTTGATATCCAGTCAATACAATTTTTGCATTTTACAGCCATTTGTAGGTGTTGACGGGATAAATAGAATAGTAGGTGTGTGCCGTGAATGGGAAAAAATATCTGGCGCGGCACAAAAACGGGATGTGCTCGGCAGAGCCTCGCCCATCCCGTTTCCTGAGCCTTGCCAGATATTTTTTCCCATTCACGGCACTAACCTACTATTCTCTATATATGCTGTTGCTGCCTTAAATTCTACTTTTCCAAGTCCTGATAACATGCAGTGGTGGTATTGGAGGAGACATGTTAACATGCAGTGGTGGTATTGGGGGAGACATATGTTAACATGCAGTGGTGATATTGGGGGAGACATATGTTAACATGCAGTGGTGGTATTGGGGGAGACATATGTTAACATGCAGTGGTGGTATTGGGGGAGACATATGTTAACATGCAGTGGTGGTATTGGGGGAGACATATGTTTAACATGCAGTGGTGGTATTGGGGAGACATATGTTAACATGCAGTGGTGGTATTGGGGAGACATATGTTAACATGCAGTGGTGGTATTGGGGGAGACATATGTAACATGCAGTGGTGGTATTGGAGGAGACATGTTAACATGCAGTGGTGGTATTGGGGGAGACATATGTTAACATGCAGTGGTGGTATTGGGGGAGACATATGTTAACATGCAGTGGTGGTATTGGGGGAGACATATGTTTTTGTCTGAAAAACAATACTCTAGTTAAGATTGTTTATGTCGCATTATATAAGGAATCGTGTTTATAAATACAACAATAAAAAACATGGTTTGACAGTACTTTAGAATCATTTCCATTGGAAATGATGTGCTGTCACATGTTTGAGAAAAATGTAAAAATAAAATAAAAATAAACGGCAGACGACAAAGTTTAATTCAACATTGTAAGACATTGGAATGGTGTTGAATTTGCAGGAAGACGGTGGCGTATACCTGTTTGAAATCGCCTCCCAGACACAGTACCCACTCAGGTAAGTTGTCACTCGCGATTAAACGGGCCGTCTGCTGCTGGTAAGTTGTCACCTGCGATCAACCACGGGTTGTCCGTCTGCTAACAACGGGCATCTTACAGCATTAGCAACAATTGTAGATTATGATCAAATTGTGTGTTTCATTATTGGATTGAGGATCTGATCTCAGAACTCTAGATAAGTTGTGTGTCTAAAGAATATTAGCCCTGACTTCAAATTGAATGCGTATTTTACTTTTATAAATGCAGTAATTGATTTTCTTCCTTATTAAATAGGGAACACATGATAAAAAATAAAACAAATTTAAAATTCACTTATTTGAGCTGCAAAAAGCAAACACTGTGTGTTAAACTCAATTAAAAAATCAATAGAGAATATTCATATTTTTGCAACGAATATGGCATATATGTTCATCGAGTGGTGTGGAATGTATGGACATTTCACACCACGAGATGAACATATATGTCATATTGGTTGCAAACATATGAATATTCTATTTATTATATACCGCTCCATGGAAATTAGCAGTTTTTAGACCATATACGGTAATGAATGTGTATTTGCAGCCTATTTGCAGTCCGGCACTGCAGGTGCGCGTTCTGAATATAGATACATGTAGCAGAAGTAGTCGTATTTTCACAGAAGATGTTTATTCATCGATGAGAACATATTACTTTTATTTACATCTTATAACTATGTATTTCATGGGTAGGTATATAATAAATGTGTATTTTCACATTGCTGTGAGTTTTGTACTCTATCAATGCGTATTCGGCTAAATAAGTGCGTAACATACGCCAATAATTCCAGCACAAAAATATTTACACAATTTCCTAACATTTGATTGGTCCGTAGCAAGTCTCTGTCCAAAATTTATATCCCAGTAAACTCGCATGCCAAACTATTTTCCGTAACCGTCAGGCGCAGTTAAAATAAGTCTTAAGAAAACGGAAAATAAACACATTTTCTTGATGAATTTATTTCAAATGCTGGAATTATAAGGAATGAATGGCATTTTTTGTGGAATTTATCGCGGATAAACTTTGAAAAGTCGCGGGAATACTGGACGAGGCCTTCCGGCCTTCGTCCAGTATCCCGTGACTTTTCCAAGTTTATACCCCGATAAATTCCACAAAAAGGCCATTCATTCCTATAGTGAAACTCATCCTCAACTTCATTAATTCCTATAATATGCACCTTATCTGGAGCTCTGTGATCTCTTTGCTGCCAGCAGCAATGCAACCCACTGTGACTGAATGGTGAACATTGTAGGCCCCTGAGCAGAATGATTATGTTCTGGGGCTATGTTGGTGGCAAGTTTTTATAAGTTGTTGTTCTCTTTTCATCTGCCTACATGTCCGTATCGTATCGTCCAGGGCCTTTTCACTAAACTTCGTACAAGTATAATGTTCGTAAGTGTTTTCTTATGATAGGCTGTAAATTTCACATTAACAATGTTCGTAAACAATTATTAGGATTTACATTTATTGAGCATAAGCAGCCTAATGCTCAATGTAAATCCGTCAATTGAAATTTCCAGACGATCCTAAATTTGCACTTACGAACATTTTAGTTGTACAAAGTTTAGTGAAACGAGCCCCTGTTATTGAGCTATCTGTATATGCTCATTTTGTATGAAATTTTAAAAATCTGCATATATTTCTATAATATTTTCTAATTCTCCACTCCATTTATGGCCATTATTGCCAATCTTCAAAGTTACAAGACAATGTCAAGTGATCCATGGTAATCGCCAATCACAATTAACTGGGGAAACATAAAAGATGTTTGGCAGCATGCGAGATGATTCTCATGGGGTGCTAAACATGTTTATATGCTGTTGAAAATAAAATGAAAATTAAGAACAAGCAGCATACAACAAAATTTAATTCTGAAAACATTGTAGTGGACGGTTGGTCGGGAGCATGTGAAGGGTAAAACATTTAATGGTTCATCCTTGCCCGGCTGTAGATTTTCCGCATTTTCCATGGAAATTCCACTGAAGTTCCATGGAAACATTTCCATGGAAAAAGACTGGAGTATTTGGACAACTTTCCACCCAAATTCCGCCCTCCTTCCACACCAGAAAAAATGAAGAAAAAAAATCAATTCCATACTTTCCATGGACAATGTCCACACTTTCCATGGACGACGTCCACTCTTTCCATGGAATATTTTCCAGGGCGTTTCCATGGACGACGTCTACACCTTCCATGGACTTTCCATGGACGACGTCCACAATTTCCATGGAAAATATGAGGACTGAAATGTTTGCTGTTAAATGTAATCAGGGACACAGTTTTAGTGAGACATCCATGGTCATTGATTGATTATTAGTGTTTAATGGCATATCAACAGCTAAGATCATTCAAGGCCGGACAAACGGGTGCGACTTATATTATTAATAATCCAGTATTTAACATGTCCATATAAATGATTGAAATTCCTAAAATCAGAACTGATTATTTACAGAAAAATACACATTGTATATTCAGCCCTGAAATGAGAACACCCTGACCTGGTGTCCGGTCCATGCCACACAAGTCACTTAGCTGCAACCACAAAAGTAATATGATCAGCATTAATCTGGTTACTCTTTTACTGGGGTACGACAGGATTTATAGCTCAAGTATCATATGGCTGATTTTACAAAAACTTTAATGCAAATTTCAGGGTAATTTGATAATGACCTTGGGCATGGGGGCTGCATGGATGGGCTATATAGAATAAAACTATGGATGGTGATAAAGAAGTATTGAAGATATTGAGCAGTACGTTATACACTTTAACTCAGATTTAAGAAAAACACTTTAACGCAAGCTTCTAGGTAATATGACCTTGACCTTGGGCATGGGGGCCACATGGCTGGGCTATTGGATGAAAATATGGATGATGAGGTATGTGAAGTTTCAAGTCAAACAGTCACATCGGGTTGTGGAGATATTAGATACAGAAAAAACTGTTAACGCACATTTCTAAACAATTTTACCTTGACCTTGAGCATGGGTGGGCTATAGAATTAAAATATGGCTGATGATAATGAGGTATGTGAAGTTTCAAGTCTTAGAGATTATGGAGATATTTGGTACATAAAAAACTTTTAAACACAGATGCCGGACAGCACGTCAAATGCAAGCGAGGGCGTGATAAAAACATGCAGGGTAAATTTTCTAAGTTCTCAGATTTCCGCTCTTGAAATTTTCTGAGTCATATTTTATAGCAAAAATTACTAAGTTCTCACTTTTAACTGAATTTCCATGCTTTTTCCAGTATTTCCATGGACAATGTCCGCACATTTCCATGGACGACGTCCATACTTTCCATGGACATTGTCCAGCATATTCCAGTGTTTCCGCATTTATTCCATGGTTTCCACAGAGTTTCCGTGGAAATTCCATGATGTCCATGGAATTTCCACAGAATTTCCTGTATGTCCATGGAAAATCTACAGCCGGGTACCTGAATTCCGATTTCCCTGGTTTGGCCTGGCCCTAAGGTATATTTTAATTTTGGCTCTTCATGTTACTTGAGAGTTGACTCCGGTTATACCATAAAAAGTAGTAAGATTAATACTAATCGTTGTTACTTTTAGTGAGTGGGACGAAGTGATTCTGCTTTGGTGAGGACCTGGCACTATATCAGGTTATTCTAATTTCAAGGCTTCATCTCAAATAAAAACAAATCTGTAAATATTCGTTCTGATTTTGGAATTTCTCCCCATTTATGCAGGTGAAATATGGGTTCGACCCATTAATCCGGCCTAAAATAACTTTAACCCTTAGACTGCTATCTTCATTTTTCGTCGTCTGCTGTTTGTTTTTCTATTTCCCATTTGTATCATCAAAAACATGCTTTGTCAGCACTTTATAATAATTTACATGTTTTGACAGCACTTCAGGATCATTTCCATTGGAAATGATTCTGAAGTACTGTCAAACCATGTTATTATTGAGAAATAAGGCAAGATATAAAAGCAACAACAGACAACAATTGTTGTGAGTAGCGGTCTAAGGGTTAACTGTTGACAGGCCGTTAAACACAATTAAAAAAATAAATGAAGACATTGTAGGGGTTAAGCACCAGTTGATTAATCAATCGTGTTTGCTTCAGGTTGTATGGTCCATCGATACTACAGAAGAAAGCAGGTTAGTTGAAATGGTGTTAACCAACCGTATAATGTCATATTGGACGAGACTGGTAACTCGCATGTCAACATTGCTATGAAGTGTTGTGAGAGTTTTCACCTTCGTACATTTAAAACTTAAATAAACATCAATGAGTGGTCACAACATATAGGCTACTTTCATGAAGAAATAAAACCAAACAAAACATCGTGGAAAATGTTACCCATGACTAGATCTCGTATACAATGGGTTTAGCTATCACTCTTTATTTTAAATAGGGAAATTGCAATAATAATAGGATATAGTTTCTATCTATCTCTGCTACTAATATCCAGGGGCCTGTTTCACTAACTTTGTATGACTAAAATGTTTGTAAGTTCAAATTTAGGATCGTCTAGAAATTTCAATTGATGGATTTACATGTATTGAGCATAGGCTGCATATGCAGCCGATGCTCAATAAATGTAAATCCAATAATTGTTTACAAAAAAACATTGTTGATGTAAAATTTCCAGCCGATCCCAATTTTGCACTTAAGAACATTTTACTCTTACAAAGTTTAGTGAAACGACCCCCTGGAAAAAACACTTGTATCGGTATTGTGTAATGGTGAAGAATTATGGCGTAAAACCATGATGTTATGAGTATTGTTCGATGCCAAACTTTGTAAGACTAAAATGTTCGTAAGTGCAAATTTAGGATCGTCTGGAAATTTCAATTGGTGGATTTACATTTATGGAGCATAGGCTGCATGTGCAGCCTATGCTCAATAAATGTAAATCCGTTAATTGTTTACAAGAAGACGTTGTTAATGTAACATTTGCAGACTATCATAATTTTGCACTTGCGAACATTTTAGTCGTACAAAGTTTAGTGAAACGGCCCCCTGGGTCTTAAGTTTAGAAAACTTTCTTCACATACTCTTCTGTGTTGTGGTTGTTGCAAAGTATGCTCTTTCTGTGTCAGTATTTGCAATTTATGTCAGTAGTTTGATTAACATAAAACCTTCCTGAACATTTTTATATATACTGAGCAAAACTAGAAACGTCCCTCCATGTTTAAGGAAAGATTCATCAAAAACCAAAAGGGTTACTTTTAAAAATCAAAATGGAAAAACAAGTTCATTCATTTCTGTATCAAAGACAATAAATTGCATTTGGATATCTTGTTAAATATTCGAGAGATAACCGGCCAAGGGCGGTAGGGGTCAAAATCAAAAATCACAAAAACTCAGAAATGTGTTACTTAATGTTTAGAGATGGAATTTCAATAAGTAATGTGGCAAATTCAGTAAATCTCGTTAGTACCGAGTGTGGCCACCATTTGCATGAATGCATTGCAATGATCCTACTACGCCGCATCGACGTGACGTAACGCAATACTAGTGCGTTTGGGCAAATTCCTCCATTCCGTTGTAACGCCGTGTAAGATCGCGAACATTGTCAATCTGATGGTTAGCTCGTGCTTTGCGGCCCAGCTCATCCCATATGTGCTCAATGGGATTGAGATCCGGGGGAGACCGCGGGCCATGGCATGACGTCGACGTTGTTTTACTGTAAGTATTGAGTGGTGACCCTGGCTACATGAGGGCGGGCATTGTCGTGCATCAATGTCACAACAGGACCATGCTGACGGATAAATGGTAAGGCATGTGCATTTAGCACATCTGCAACATAACGTTGTGCATTGATGTTGCCCTGTACAACAACCAAATCTGTCTTCCGGTTTCCCATGATCCCACCCCAGACCATTACGCTCCCTCCCCCAAACCTGTTCTTCTCAACAATGCAACAATCGTGAATCTTTCATTTTTACGCCTGTATACCCGTAATCTTCCGTCAGCATGACTAACTGTGAACCGAGATTCATCGGTGAACAAAACTCGGTTCCAGTCAGCCCTTCTCCAGTTCAGATGACGTCGCGCCCATAACAGTCTGGCAGCACGGTGACGTTGGGTCATTTATCTGACCATGTGTACGGGCGGCGTGCCCGGATTGGTTGGGCGTTACGACGTAACCGGTTTGTTGCGAATGGTCTGCCCTGAGACACCGTATCGCCTAGCAGTGACTGTGGCTGCCAATCGAACGTTGACGTAAGTGCGTCAACGTAATGTAACGATCGGCTCTAGCCGTCGTTACACGAGGCCTACCAGGTCGCTGCCGGTCGTGAACAGCCCCAGTCTGCTGGTACCGGGCTGCAAGACGATCAATCGTCTTCCGACAGCAACCAAAACCGAGGCGCGACCGCCCTGGCGGCCATCCCACCAGCAAGCATCCCAATTGCCTGATTTCGCTCGTTTTCGGAAAGCCGTGGCATATCGAAAACAGTGAAAAATTAAAAAAGTTTTTTAATTTTCCGAATAGCCCCTATCGCATGAATGGTACGACATGAACTGAATCACCTTATCGATGACAAGTATAGCGTGCACGTGCAAAAAGTGGAAATCAACGTTCCGGTCACTGGCCGCTATGTAAACCGTGTGTATCGGCTAAACTCTACACGATCGTATTCTGAACATCGCCACGGTTTAAAATACATGTACTTTGAACATGTGGTACATACATAGACAGAGCTACACCGGCTATAAAACAGGGACGTTTCTAGTTTTGTTGAGTATAGCATTGCCGACCACCTACACATCTGAAAATGCCCAATTTTCTTCTAATATTACGGCAATTATTACTGAGCACAATTGTCTGCTCCATTAGGTGGATCTGAAGTCTGCAGACTTGAGCACGGCTCCTGAGTTGACCAATGAAT